>CABFVX010008390.1:0-24520 GCA_902151425.1 Timema shepardi | reverse complement strand
CCTGACTACGCTTGTGTCTTCCATCACAGTGAACTAGGGCCCTATATAGATACTCCACAACACAACACGCTCTTCACTTCACAACTCCTTATCTCAACTCCATTTGCCCTCCACAACCAGTAAAACTTTCACAAAAAGAGGTCATGGTCTGTGACAACAGATCGGTACTCTTAGGTATTAACAAGCAAACTACCTTCTCTGAGGGTCGCTTCTGACACTCAGAGCTGGTAGACAGGCAAACAAGGGAGGGAATTCAAGTTCCGTTTCTTCCTTAACTCTCACATCAATGGTCGCATAGTCTAACGCGTCTGGTTTGCCCCCTGTGGGAAGGTAGGGGTGCTAACCTCGGTTAGGCATGCTAAGAGTTTCCCACTCTACATCAACACATCTCTTCTAGAGGAATAGCATTGATCAGTGGCGGATCATAAATATTATTCTGGTGGGGGTTGGAAGACTAGCGATGGTTTATAAATTGTTACACTATTGCTACCTGGCATTTTGAGTGGGTCAAATCCTGGAAATTAGGCTTTTACCCTGAAGATAACCAGGACAGTTCAGTGCAACTGATATTCAAGCACAATTATGACGGTGCACATTACATTTATTCGAAACTTGTCGACATTATATGGCGGATCTTTTAGTTAAGACAGATTAGATTGTGTTTACAAGAATTGTTATCAATTTCAGTACAGCTACACATAACTTTAAAAATAATTAAGGCCTGTACCAGTGGTAACACGGTATTAAGCGCTATATCCCTTAATTTAAATCTTTTTACGCTTGGGTTTGACTGCTATAAAAGCAACTATATCTACTTTCACATATTCATACGTATAGTCATATGTTCTAGAGCTATCACTTTATATTATCCATACGTATAAAATAAAATTAATATATATTAAAATGCTATCATTGTCTACTGCAAAAAATTTTCGTATTTTATAAAGGGGTCTTCTTATGAAAATTTGATTTTAGCTACAGTCATCTTAAAACAAATAAAATAATATATGGATAGGTCACAAAAGATTTTTAAATTTTCAGTCCCACCATTTCTATAAAAAAAATACCTCAGCTTAAGGGTATAGTAGTCAGCACCCTTAATTACCTTAACATATCTATAGGGGAAAACACCCATAGAAACCATCCCAAAGGTCACTGGTTCACTACTTAGTGAGGCGAACAAATATTATTTTAACGTGATGAATTCTCTAGTTTCTACTGACGATCGAACCTAAGACATTTGGATCAGTAAGAAATCTCACTATCAATTGATCTCAGGCATCGGATATATATTATTGTTCAAGTAGGTCTAATCCTTTTAATCCAGAATAAGAGTGGATTAATAGATTTATAAGCGCATTGAGGGTGAATGTTGACATCTCTTGAAATTCACTAATAATTCTGTGTCTGACATGAAGAGGTGGGGGAGCGGACTAAACGTCAAGCTCCTCCGTGAAATCCCTCATTTACACCATCTTAATATTGGATATCGGAACAGATATTGTCCAAGCTGACCATTAGAAACACAGCAAAACACGTAGTTTAAAACTATCACAGGAATATCAATGTGTCTCAATCAGTCACCCGAATATCGCTTGGTTCAAATTTATCGCTGCTAACTAAATATTTTTAGTTAATTACATAGTAATAGTTTCATAACTGAAACTATTTTTAAATCTTTCTCTACAGTCGTTTAACTTATTCATGTCGTATTATTTATTTCAACTATCTTCCTTAATATTTCCACAAACTAAAGTATAATCTTGAGCTATACTGCTCTAGCTCTGAGAGTATCGAAGTATTTGTGTGCTCAAGAAATGTTAACTGGAGATTTTGAACCACCAGGGAAGATGTTTGGGGCCCTCAAACCCCCTCGGGGGTGACCACAGCTCATTATAGGTCACAGACCAGATGGGATGGGATTGGTTGGTTCGAGAGTTTTGTTGTTTTCTTAGAATAAAGTTACCTGCATCGGTAGGCATGTGGACAAAGGCGTCAGGCTCATATAGTCGAGTTTGTCGGTGAAGAGATGATCAAGGTTCGCATCCCAACCAAGTGTATTAATTAGATGTTTTTCTGAATAAATGATTATTTCCCCACCACGTAAAAGCTTGCGGGAAAATTTTCTCTAAGTTTTACCTTTTTTAACACTATCCCATTAACTTGACCAATAAGACGCGTGGTAAAATATAATACTAATGATAGAGGTTTCTTCTGATTGGTCAGACACTGTTCATTTCAGAAGTTTGTGCTACATCCATTCTCCATAGCAAATGTTCCAAATGAGAACGCTGCGACTTTGATAGCTTAGTTTGTAAAGAGCTTTGAGACTTACGTCTTGTCGTAAATCACAGGGTCGTTTCCTAGCACCGCCATTGCCAGGTTGCGTCGGCGTCTGTAATGACGTCACTCGCCTGAACAAATGTCGACGTTTATTACCTTTTTGCTCTTCGTCACGAGCTCAGCTCAGATAAAACATACGATGCAGTTGTTGAGTAGACTCTAAGCATGGTTGTGTGAAGGGTCACGCAGGGTTTGATTGCTATACGGCTTAAAGCTCTCTGTTGGCTCTTAGGGTTGTGTGAAGGGTCACGCAGGGTTTGATTGTTATACGGCTTAAAGCTCTCTGTTAGCTCTTAGGGTTGTGTGAAGGGTCACGCAGGGTTTTATTGTTATACGTCTTAAAGCTCTTCTGTTAGCTCTTAGGGTTGTGTGAAAGATCACGAGGGGTTTGATTGCTATACGGCTTAAACCTCTCTGTTGGCTCTTAGGGTTGTGAGAAAGATCACGAGGGGTTTGATTTCTATACGGCTTAAAGTTCTCTGTTGGCTCTTAGGGTTGTGTGAAAGGTCAAGAGGGGTTTGATTGCTATACGGCTTAAAGCTCTTCTGTTAGCTCTTAGGGTTGTGTGAAAGATCACGAGGGGTTTGATTGCTATACGGCTTAAACCTCTCTGTTGGCTCTTAGGGTTGTGTGAAGGGTCACAATGCGTTTGATTGTTATACGGCTTAAAGTTCTCTGTTGGCTCTTAGGGTTGTGTGAACGGTTACGCAGGGTTTGATTGTTATACGGCTTAAAGCTCTCTGTTGACTCTTAGGGTTGTGTGAAAGGTCACGAGGGGTTTGATTGTTATACGGCTTAGAATTCTCTGTTGGCTCTTAGGGTTGTGTGAAGGGTGACGCGGGGTTTGATTACTATACAGCTCAAAGCTCTCTGTTGGCTCTTAGGGTTGTGTGAAGGGTCAAGCAGGGTTTGATTGTTATACGGCTTAAAGATCTATGTTGGCCCTTAGGGTTGTGAGAAAGGTCACGCAGGGTTTGATTGCTATACGGCTTAAAATTCTCTGTTGCCTCTTAGGGTTGTGTGAATGGTCACGAGGGGTTTGATTGCTATACGGCTTAAACCTCTCTGTTGGCTCTTAGGGTTGTAGGAAGGGTTACGCAGGGTTTGATTGTTATACGTCTTAAAGCTCTCTGTTGGCCCTTAGGGTTGTGTGAAGGTTCACGCAGGGTTTGATTGTTATACGGCTCAAAGCTCTCTGTTGGCCCTTAGGGTTGTGAGAAAGGTCACGCAGGGTTTGATTTCTATACGGCTTAAAGTTCTCTGTTGGCTCTTAGGGTTGTTTGAAAGGTCAAGAGGGGTTTGATTGCTATACGGCTTAAAGCTCTCTGTTCGCTCTTAGGGTTGTAGGAAGTGTTACGCAGGGTTTGATTGTTATACGGCTTAAAGCTCTCTGTTGGATCTTAGGGTTGTGTGAAAGGTCACGAGGGGTTTGATTGTTATACGGCTTAAAGCTCTCTGTTGGCTCTTAGGGTTGTAGGAAGGGTCACGCTGGGTTTGATTGATATACGGCTCAAAGCTCTCTGTTGGCTCTTAGAGTTGTGTGAAGGGTCAAGCAGGATTTGAATGATACACGGCTCAACGCTCTCTGTTGGCTCTTAGGGCTATTGGAAGGGTCACGCAGGGTTTGATTGCTAAACGGCTCAAACTCTCTGTTGGCTCTTAGGGTTGTGTGAAGGGTCACGCAGGGTTTGATTGCTATACGGCTCAAAGCTCTTTGTTGGCTCTTAGGGTTGTGTGAAGGGTCAAGCAGGGTTTGATTGTTATACGGCTTAAAGCTCTCTGTTGGCCCTTAGGGTTGTGAGAAAGGTCACGCAGGGTTTGATTGCTATACGGCTTAAAATACTCTGTTGGCTATTAGGGTTGTGTGAAAGGTCACGAGGGGTTTGATTGCTATACGGCTTAAACCTCTCTGTTGGCTCTTAGGGTTGTAGGAAGGGTTACGAAGGGTTTGATTGTTATACGTCTTAAAGCTCTCTGTTGGCCCTTACGGTTGTGTGAAGGTTCACGCAGGGTTTGATTGTTATACGGCTCAAAGCTCTCTGTTGGCCCTTAGGGTTGTGAGAAAGGTCACGCAGGGTTTGATTTCTATACGGCTTAAAGTTCTCTGTTGGCTCTTAGGGTTGTTTGAAAGGTCAAGAGGGGTTTGATTGCTATACGGCTTAAAGCTCTCTGTTCGCTCTTAGGGTTGTAGGAAGTGTTACGCAGGGTTTGATTGTTATACGGCTTAAAGCTCTCTGTTGGATCTTAGGGTTGTGTGAAAGGTCACGAGGGGTTTGATTGTTATACGGCTTAAAGCTCTCTGTTGGCTCTTAGGGTTGTAGGAAGGGTCACGCTGGGTTTGATTGATATACGGCTCAAAGCTCTTTGTTGGCTCTTAGGGTTGTGTGAAGGGTCAAGCAGGATTTGAATGATACACGGCTCAACGCTCTCTGTTGGCTCTTAGGGCTATTGGAAGGGTCACGCAGGGTTTGATTGCTAAACGGCTCAAACTCTCTGTTGGCTCTTAGGGTTGTGTGAAGGGTCACGCAGGGTTTGATTGCTATACGGCTCAAAGCTCTTTGTTGGCTCTTAGGGTTGTGTGAAGGGTCAAGCAGGGTTTGATTGTTATACGGCTTAAAGCTCTCTGTTGGCCCTTAGGGTTGTGAGAAAGGTCACGCAGGGTTTGATTGCTATACGGCTTAAAATACTCTGTTGGCTATTAGGGTTGTGTGAAAGGTCACGAGGGGTTTGATTGCTATACGGCTTAAACCTCTCTGTTGGCTCTTAGGGTTGTAGGAAGGGTTACGAAGGGTTTGATTGTTATACGTCTTAAAGCTCTCTGTTGGCCCTTACGGTTGTGTGAATGTTCACGCAGGGTTTGATTGTTATACGGCTCAAAGATCTCTGTTGGCCCTTAGGGTTATGAGAAATGTCACGCAGGGTTTGATTGCTATACGGCTTAAAGTTCTCTGTTGGCTCTTAGGGTTGTGTGAAAGGTCAAGAGGGATTTGATTGCTATACGGCTTAAAGCTCTCTGTTGGCTCTTAGGGTTGTAGGAAGTGTTACGCAGGGTTTGATTGTTATACGGCTTAAAGCTCTCTGTTGGATCTTAGGGTTGTGTGAAAGTATTGTTATACGGCTTAAAGCTCTCTGTTGGCTCTTAGGGTTGTAGGAAGGGTCACGCTGGGTTTGATTGATATACGGCTCAAAGCTTTCTGTTGGCTCTTAGAGTTGTAGGAAGGGTCACGCAGGGTTTGATTGCTATACGGCTTAAAGCTTTCTGTTGGCTCTTAGGATTGTGTGAAAGGTCATGCAGGGTTTGATTGTATACGGCTCAAAGCTCTCTGTTAGCTCTTAGGGTTGTGTGAAAGGTCACGCAGGGTTTAATTGTTATACGGCTTAAAGCTCTCTGTTGGCTCTTAGGGTTGTAGGAAGGGTCACGCTGGTTTAGATTGTTATACGGCTTAAAGCTCTATGTTGGCTCCTAGGGTTATAGTAAGGGTCACGCCGGGTTTGATTGCTATACGGCTCAAAGCTCTCTGTTTGCTCTTAGGGTTGTAGGAAGGGCTCCGCAGGGTTTGATTGTTATACGTCTTAAAGCTCTCTGTTGGCTCTTAGAGTTGTGTGAAGGGTCACGCAAGGTTTGATTGTTATACGGCTCAAAGCTCTCTGTTGGTTCTTAGGGTTGTGTGAAAGGTCACGCAGGGTTTGATTGTTATACGGCTTAAAGCTCTCTGTTGGCTCTTAGGGTTGTAGGAAGGGTCACGCTGGTTTAGATTGTTATACGGCTTAAAGCTTTACGGCTTAAAGCTCTATGTTGGCTCCTAGGGTTATAGTAAGGGTCACGCCGGGTTTGATTGCTATACGGCTCAAAGCTCTCTGTTGGCTCTTAGGGTTATAGTAAGGGTCACGCCTGGTTTGATTGCTATACGGCTCAAAGCTCTCTGTTGGCTCTTATGGTTGTGTGAAGGTTCACGCAGGGTTTTATTGTTTTACTGCTCAAAGCTCTCTGTTGGCTCTTAGGGTTGTGTGAAAGGTCAAGCAGGGTTTGATTGTTATACGGCTTAAAGCTCTATGTTGGCCCTTAGGGTTGTGAGAAAGGTCACGCAGGGTTTGATTGCTATACGGCTTAAAATTCTCTGTTGGCTCTTAGGGTTATAGTAAGGGTCACGCCTGGTTTGATTGCTATACGGCTCAAAGCTCTCTGTTGGCTCTTAGGGCTGTGTGAAAGGTCACGAGGGGTTTGATTGCTATACGGCTTAAACCTCTCTGTTGGCTCTTAGGGTTGTAGGAAGGGTCACGCCGGGTTTGATTGCTATACGGCTCAAAGCTCTCTGTTGGCTCTTAGGGTTGTGTGAAGGGTCACAATGGGTTTGATTGTTATACGGCTTAAAGTTCTCTTAGGGTTGTGTGAAGGGTTATGCAGGGTTTGATTGTTATACGGCTTAAATCTCTCTGTTGGCTCTTAGGGTTGTGTGAAAGGTCACGAGGGGTTTGATTGTTATACGGCTTAAAGCTCTCTGTTGGCTCTTAGGGTTGTGTGAAGGGTTACGCAGGGTTTGATTGCTACACGGCTCAAAGCTCTCTGTTGGCTCTTAGGGTGATGTGAAGGGTCAATCAGGGTTTGATTGTTATACGGCTTAAAGCTCTCTGTTGGCCTTTAGGGTTGTGAGAAAGGTCACGCAGGGTTTGATTGCTATACGGCTTAAAGTTCTCTGTTGGCTCTTAGGGTTTTGTGAAAGGTCACGAGGGGTTTGATTGCTATACGGCTTAAAGCTCCTTGTACGCTCTTAGGGTTGTAGGAAGTGTTACGCAAGGTTTGATTGTTATACGGCTTAAAGCTCTCTGTTGGATCTTAGGCTTGTGTGAAAGGTCACGCAGGGTTTGATTGTTATACTGCTGAAAGCTCTCTGTTGGCTCTTAGGGTTGTAGGAAGGGTCACGCTGGGTTTGATTGTTATACGGCTTAAAGCTCTCTGTTGGCTCTTAGGGTTATAGTAAGGGTCACGCCGGGTTTGAAATCTATACGGCTCAAAGCTCTCTGTTGGCTCTTAGGGTTGTGTGAAGGGTCACAATGGGTTTGATTGTTATACGGCTTAAAGTTCTCTGTTGGATCTTAGGGTTGTGTGAAGGGTTATGCAGGGTTTGATTGTTATACGGCTTAAATCTCTCTGTTGGCTCTTAGGGTTGTGTGAAAGGTCACGCAGGGTTTGATTACTATACGGCTTAAAGTTCTCTGTTGGCTCTTAGGGTTGTGTGCCAGGTCACGAGGGGTTTTATTGCTATACGGCTTAAAGCTCTCTGTACGTTCTTAGGGTTGTAGGAAGTGTTACGCAGGGTTTGATTGTTATACGGCTTAAAGCTCTCTGTTGGATCTTAGGGTTGTGTGAAAGGTCACGAGGGGTTTGATTTGTATACGGCTTAAAGCTCTCGGTTGGCTCTTAGGGTTGTGTGAAGGGTCACGCAGGGTTTGATTGCTTCACGGCTCAAAGCTCTCTGTTGGCTCTTAGGGTTGTGTGAATGGCCAAGCATTGTTTGATTGCTATACGGCTCAAAGCTCTCTGTTTTCTCTTAGGGTTATGTGAAAGGTCATGCAGGGTTTGATTTTTATACGGCTTAAAGCTCTCTTTTGGCTTTTAGGGTTGTGTGAAGGGTCACGCAGGGTTTGATTGCTATACGGCTCAAAGCTCTCTGTTGGCTCTTAAGGTTGTGTGAAATGTCACGCAGGGTTTGATTGTTATACGGCTTAAAGCTCTCTTTTGGCTCTTAGGGTTATAGGAAGGGTTACGTAGGGTTTGATTACTATACGGCTCAAAGCTCTCTGTTTGCTCTTAGGGTTTTAGGAAGGATCACGCAGGGTTTGATTGCTATATGGCTCAAAGCTCTCTGTTGGCTCTTAGGGTTATAGGAAGGATCACGCAGGGTTTGAATGCTATACGGCTTAAAACTCTCTATTGGCTCTTAGGGTTGTGTGAAGAGTCATCCAGGGTTTGATTGTTATACGGCTTAAAGCTCTCTGTTGGCTCTTAGGGTTGTGGGAAGGGTCACGCAGGATTTGATTGCTATACGGCTCAAAGCTGTCTGTTTGCTCTTAGGGTTGTGGGAAGGGTCACGCAGGGTTTGATTGTTTTACGGCTCAAAGCTATCTATTGGCTCTTAGGGTTGTAGGAAGGGTCACTGAGGGTTTGATTGTTTTACGGCTCAAAGCTATCTATTGGCCCTTAGGGTTGTGTGAAGGGTCATCCAGGGTTTGATTGATATGTGGCTCAAAGCTGTCTGTTGGCTCTTAGGGTTGTGCGAAGGGTCATCGAGGGTTTGATTGATAATCGGCTCAAAGCTGTCTGTTGGCTCTTAGGGTTGTGTGAAGGGTCACGCAAGGTTTGATTGCTATACGGCTCAAAGCTATATATTGGCTCTTAGGGTTGTAGGAAGGGTCATGCTGGGTTTCATGAAAATAAAAATTCCCAATCCATGAAGTGGGCAAGTGTCTCCTCGTTCCAATAGCTGGTTTCTTCGCTTGCCCATTTCACTAACTGGACAAAAACAGCATTAACTCTTGCCCATCTCATGAAATGGAACTTATAGTACTAGTTAGCACAAGTGATGATCCGGACTATTGTTTGCTCTGATCGTGAAATGGTCAGCGGAGATACCAGTCCTCGAACTAGGTAATTCACGAACAGGTGTTAATATGATTAATGTTTTTGTATAAGATGTAGTACATAGCGTGTTGAATGTAGCGTGTTTATTGTAACACACACCTCAATTAATATATCCACTAAATGTCATAAATTAAAATGTTTTATTTTTAAAAGTAATGTGGTTTCAACATCATTTGTATATTTAAATGAATACAAATAAAACTAACTTTAAAAAAATTAAAAGATTTTACTAAACAATGTCCTCAGCAAGACCGAAAAAGGATACATTTTTATATATTTAGATAATAGTAAGTGAACGTGTATTTGTAAAAGTGAAAAGGTTAACCATTTAGTAACAACCATCACATGTCACCCGGCTGGTGCTCGAACACTGTTATATCCATTACGGTGAACAAGACTACAGTAGACAAGACTGAAGTAACTTATTTTACCACCAGTACTGATTATTTATAAAAAGCCACGTATAACCCTTAACATTATAGTTTTATCAGTGGCAGGATTGAAGGTTAGGGTTCAAATTCCAGCCTCGTTGACTGAAAGTATTTCTTAAATAGTTTAAACCTCTTCCTTCCCGTAAATGCGGGTGAGTTTCCACTAAATTATTCCTTCGGCTACCATTCATCATCAATAAAGCTAAACATGGGTTGTAACATGTGACATAAAACAACGAACATATTAGAGCACGAGACTGAGACTAGAGTGACCCTCTGAGGCTAGAGTGACCCTCTGAGACTAGAGTGACCCTCTGAGGCTAGAATGACCCTCTGAGACTAGAGTGACCCTCTGAGACTAGAATGACCCTCTGAGACTAGAGCGACCCTCTGAGGCTAGAGTGACCCTCTGATACTAGAGTGACCCTCTGACACTAGAATGACCCTCTGAGACTAGAGCGACCCTCTGAGGCTAGAGTGACCCTCAGAGACTAGAGTGACCCTCAGAGACTAGAGTGACCCTCTGAGGCTAGAGTGACCATCTGAGACTAGAATGACCCTCTGAGACTAGAGCGACCCTCTGAGGCTAGAGTGACCCTCAGAGACTAGAGTGACCCTCTGAGACTAGAGTGACCCTCTGAGACTAGAGCGACCCTCTGAGACTAGAGTGACCCTCTGAGACTAGAGCGACCCTCTGAGACTAGAGTGACCCTCTGAGACTACAGTGACCCTCTGAGGCTAGAGTGACCCTCTGAGACTAGAGTGACTCTCTGAGCCTAAAGTGACCCTCTGAGACTAGAGTGACCATCTGATACTAGAGTGACCCTCTGAGGCTAGAATGACCCTCTTAGACTAGAGTGACCCTCTGAAACTAGAGTGACCCTCTAAGGCTAGAATGACCCTCTGAGACTAGAGTGAACTTCTGAGGCTAAAGTGACCCTCTGAGACTAGAGTGACTCCCTCAAACTAGAGTGACTCTATGAGGCTAGAATGACCCTCTGAGGCTAGAATAACCCTCTGAGACTAGAGTGACCCTCTGAGACTAGAGTGACCCTCTGAGTCTAGAGTGACCTTCTGAGGCTAGAGTGACCCTCTGAGACTAGAGTGAACCCCTGAAACTAGAGTGACTCTATGAAACTAGAGTGACTCTATGAAACTAGAGTGACTCTATGAAACTAAAGTGACCCTCTGATACTATATCTATCATCTGTTACTAGAGAGATTTAACTTCAACCATTTTACCATTTTAAACTCATTATCATCATCATTAACTCACTCCAGCCTTTGGCCGGGTCAATTTAGTAAAATGCCTCCATCTTCCTTTATCCTTCCGCCATCTTTCCTCCTTTAATTACTTCCATTCTCCTCCTCCCACTTGCATACTTTATGTTATCTGCTCGTCGCATTGGTTTCTTGGACTTATTTGTTGCATTTTTCCTAAATAGTTCATTTTAAACTGTTTTTATAGACACATACATTCTCACTTTCCTATAACCTTTGTAATCACTTTGAAATGTTAAAAGAGTAGTCTTAGGAGTCGGGTTTCAGTAGCTGAATAAAATTTAAAGATATAATTTCATAGTAAATAAAGTTCCTCGATATTTTCTTTGTTCTGACTTTTAAAAAAATATAATTATATGAAGCTTGTTTTAAAATTCTAATTCTAATTTTCACAAATTGTCATTAAAATAATATATTTTCAATTATCATTTATAGAATCATAGATCCATTAAAGAACTTCAAATAAAAACATTTATTGTACAAATATGGCCCTATACTAATCTAACCCAAAAAACCTCGAGGTTTTCATTAAAATTCGAATCGAACTCGACTCGAAGTGCCAGCCAGCACAGTTCTATAGAAAAGACAAACTCTTGGCTGAAACTAATAAAGTTTTACTATATAAATAGTGTTATAGTATAGATTTGATACTATCTATCAAAAGTAACAGTTGCAGACACATGACTTGAAGTATGGATACCTGAAAGTTCTCGGAGTGTGTCTAGCTGTCAGTTAAGGTCCTCGTGTAAGTTTACTAAGGTTAAATAAAAACGAATGGAAATATATTATCTTTATTATTTACATGTACGTGGAATAAAAGTCACAGCAATAAGACCAGAATGTATGTATTATTCCCTGTGATAGTATCGTGAAGTATCTTCAAGATAATAGCTGGCAGAAAAAATAATTTTAATGTTTGAATGAAACTTGATTGTAAGTATTTCTGATAGCATTAGTCATGCCAAATGTTAATTTTACCAAGAATGACACTTATTAATTATTAATATTGATATATTTTAAGAATACTAACAGCTTAAATATTATTTTTACCCAACTTTTTTTAGCGTTGGGTCTTACTACCCGTTCTGGTTATACGCGTATGTAATAATTACGATAATGGTTTTAAGGATAAGAGAGATTATATTTATATGAAGTGTACCGGCATTTGCGTGAAGGGAATGTGGAAAACCGTTTTGGAAAAATTGCATTCATTAAATCCGACCAAGATACGAACCTCGATATACCCGTCATTGGTGGTCAAGTCTACTGAGAAATTAGAGTGCGTTAGACCGTTTTACCAAGGAGGTGAGACATTTTACTTTAATGTTTGAGGAAAATATTAGTTTGAAGTTTGTAGGAGATGTAAATAAGAGTAAATGTTTGATTTGTTTAAGTTTGAATAGCAATTAAATGGAGCAATGTTGTAGTATGTTGAATATGTGAGCCCCTTTCTCTAAAACAAACCAGCGTGAGAGTCTGGAGTTGACTGTTTGTGTCTGTGGTCATCTTAGCTGCCAAGTTGATGGGAGGGACTCCATGGGCCAAACAACGCCGCCCACTCGGAGATAAATATAATCACACTGGAGTAGTTCTTACGGGAGAGTATGCCCTGAACATTCCCACTAGGAGATAAATATCCTCACACTGGAGTAGTTCTTACAGGAGTGTTTTCTCTGAACATTCCCACTCGGAGATAAATATCCTCACACTGGAGTAGTTCTTACAGGAGTGTTTTCTCTGAACATTCCCACTCGGAGATAAATATCCTCACACTGGAGTAGTTCTTACGGGAGTGTTTGCTCTGAACATTCCCACTCGGAGATAAATATCCTCACACTGGAGTAGTTCTAACAGGAGTGTCTGCTCTGAACATTCCCACTCTGAGATAAATATCCTCACACTGGAGTAGTTCTTACAGGAGTGTTTTCTCTGAACATTTCCACTCGGAGATAAATATCCTCACACAGGAGTAGTTCTTACGTGAGTGTTTGCTCTGAACATTCCCACTCGGAGATAAATATCCTCACACTGGAGTAGTTCTTACAGGAGTGTCTGTTCTGAACATTCCCACTCGGAGATAAATATCCTCACACAGGAGTAGTTCTTACAGGAGTGTTTTCTCTGAACATTTCCACTCGGAGATAAATATTCTCACACAGGAGTAGTTCTTACGCGAGTGTTTGCTCTGAACATTCCCACTCGGAGATAAATATCCTCACACTGGAGTAGTTCTAACAGGAGTGTCTGCTCTGAATATTCCCACTCTGAGATAAATATCCTCACACTGGAGTAGTTCTTACAGGAGTGTTTGCTCTTAACATTCCCACTCGGAGATAAATATCCTCACACTGGAGTAGTTCTTACAGGAGTGTCTGCTCTGAACATTCCCACTCTGAGATCAATATCCTCACACTGGAGTAGTTCTTACAGGAGTGTTTTCTCTGAACATTCCCACTCGGAGATAAATATCCTCACACTGGAGTAGTTCTTACGGGAGTGTTTGCTCTGAACATTCCCACTCGGAGATAAATATCCTCACACTGGAGTAGTTCTAACAGGAGTGTTTGCTCTGAACATTCCCACTCTGAGATAAATATCCTCACACTGGAGTAGTTCTTACAGGAGTGTTTTCTCTGAACATTCCCACTCGGAGATAAATATCCTCACACTGGAGTAGTTCTTACGTGAGTGTTTGCTCTGAACATTCCCACTCGGAGATAAATATCCTCACACTGGAGTAGTTCTTACGGGAGTGTTTGCTCTGAACATTCCCACTCGGAGATAAATATCCTCACACTGGAGTAGTTCTTACGGGAGTGTTTGCTCTGAACATTCCCACTCGGAGATAAATATCCTCACACTGGAGTAGTTCTTACAGGAGTGTTTGCTCTGAACATTCCCACTCGGAGATAAATATCCTCACACTAGAGTAGTTCTTACGGGAATGTCTGCTCTGAACATTCCCACTCTGAGATAAATATCTTCACACAGGAGTAGTTCTTACGGGAGTGTCTGCTCTGAACATTCCCTCTGGGAGATAAATATCCTCACACTGGAGTAGTTCTTACGGGAGTGTTTGCTCTGAACATTCCCACTCGGAGATAAATATCCTCACACTGGAGTAGTTCTTACAGAAGTGTTTGCTCTGAACATTCCCACTCGGAGATAAATATCCTCACACTAGAGTAGTTCTTACGGGAATGTCTGCTCTGAACAGTGAACATTCAAAACCACTAAAAGTATCCTAGATTGCGACAATTTGTTTGAGAAAACTAGATCTTTCTCTAGTCATTTACTTTAATCTCAGAACTGGGATCGTAGAAGGGATGTGTTAATACCTTTAAACTCATTTTGGATACTAACCATATTTTGAAATAGGCTGCGGGATTTTGAACTTCTGCAACGTGGTCACCTCATGTTGTGTATAAATAAGTAATCTATTTATTAGTTGAGTTAACCCCTTCAGGGGCCGCGTGGTTTATTGCAATAGACTAGACTGCCGATGACGGGGAGATCAAGACTTGAAACTTTACGGGTGGACTGAGAGTGGTTTTTCCTAAATGGTCCCCCCCCCTCCCTTCATGCAAATGCATGTACATTTCTTATAAATATTGTATACCTCATTTCTAAAAAATCACTAGCATAATTAGGACATAATCTTATAATACTAACGTGTAGTAAGATGCGGTGGTAAAAAAATGTTTCTGTTTCTCTTAATTAGAGAGATAGACTACGATACCGGTTTATGAACATTATGGAGGCGTTTAAAACATGATAATAGTATTTTATCGATTACATTATTTTATCTATAATAGGAAGTAAAAAAAACATTAAAATGTTGAATTATCTGATAAAAAAAACATTCAAGCAATCATGGAGGCCACTTAACAATAATCCATTGCCAAAACATTGTTTACCAAAATGGTAATTTAATTGTTAATACAACGAATATTACATGTTAACACACGGCCATTAGCAGACGTGAGATCCTACCAGACAAGAGATGCCAAGGTCAAAGAAAAGTAATTCTTACTATGGTACGATTCCGGTAAAAAGAAACTTTTTAAAAATACAGACATATTTTTTCAGTGCATATTGATATTATTGTATTAAATTATCAATATTATTTAATAGGTATTAATATGACATTTTAAATGTGACAGTTAAGATCAAATGACTTGAAGAGATGTATTAAGATTTCAATAGTATATGTTTTTACTGTCAAAAGATTTATTCTGATTTAATTAAGAATTCATTAAACTTATTAAGTCATGTAAAACTTAAAAAAATTCATTTCAGCTCGTAAAGATATTATTATTATTAATAATAATTGGGGAATGCCAGGTCTCCACCGTGGTTCGGATTCCTCGTTAAACTGTAGGTCCTCCATTTCATCTCACAATCACCCTACCATTACNTACCATTACACATTAGCGTAAGTGCGTATAACCCGAACGGGTAGTAAGACGCGGTGCTAATATTATTATTATTATTATTATTATTATTATTATTATTATTATTATTATTATTAGCACCACGTCTTACTACCCGTTCAGGTTGTACAAACTTACGCTAATGTGTAATGGTAGGGTGATTGTGAGATGAAATGGAGGACCTACAGTTTAACGTGGAATCCGAACCACGGTGGAGGCCTGGCATACCCCACATTCACAAGAAGTCTTGTCAGAGGTGAAGGAAGGGTTTGGTAATCAGATAAATCTGTGCCGGGACCTAGTATTGAACCCCGGCCGCTAGCACAGAAGTCTGACACCTTACCCCTAGACCGCCAGGTCACCCGTAAAGATCTTAAATCAAGTTTTTATGGAGAGTGGTAATTCAGACTGGTTCGATAAATTGTGGTAGGGATGTTTGTCAGAACAGATAATCAATCCTAATAACTAATATCTAGTTGGCAGCCCACACGAATATGTTGGATAGATGGAGATTAGAAGTACTGTCCCCCAGAGAGGACCCCACGCGAGGGACAAGTAAAGGACGTGAAGATGGTAGAGGGGCAGTAAATAATATTGGAGAGGAAAAGGGTTCAGTGAGTCACTGTCATTTTTTATTAACAAAATTAACTTTTAATAACTCAATGTTAAAGAACTTATTTAAATAAATAAATATTGTAAATGCAATAAATTAGATCTTAAATTCCATGGTATTGTGATAACGATATAAAAATAAACATAGCATGTATAAGGATAGAATATAAACGTATCATAACATGGGGGACCCCCTTCAGTGGTGAACAGGAGACACAAAAACAATGGCAAGAGTGTGCATATGCATGTGCCCCATTTGACTTTGTTTCCAAGTTGGGGTAATTTTTGTACGCGGTAATATGGAGCTATTTATCCCTAAAGTGAGTGCTCCAAAAGACAACCTTTGTTTCAACACAATGTATCTCTGAGAGAGTGCGGCATTCTATTACAAGTCGACTGAAGAGTCCCCCAAGTTACTGTACATCCTGTATTTATAAGATCACTATATCGGGTGTAATGACAAGGTAAAAAGACAGTGAACTCGCTCATTAAACTTTATTTTAACAACCCGCACGATATTCTTATTTCGCTCAAACGAGGTATATTGTTTCCATCTGTTCTGTGTGTGTTTTAATTGGGATGGTTGAAATAAACAAGACAGCTCATTATATTATGTAGCCGACTCTTCTTGAGGCTGATGGCGTTCGTCTCTCTCACAACCTGATATAAACCCACAATGTAAATAATATCAGAAATTCCAACAGGGGGAAACTTTCAAATAATTAGCTCAGTCGGTAGAGTGTCTGTCTACTGAGCTAAGGGTCCCGGGTTCGATTCCCGGGATGGCTTAAAAATGTATCATAGGTGAAATATCGGTTTACCCTTTCACAGTGATAAATTAACGGTCGGGAAATGGATATTGTGCCTGTACTATTATTAAGTTATATTATAAGACATATGAAGCTAGGACAGGCCTAGCAAGCCGGTAGTGGAAAATATATGACTTGGATAAAAAAAACTGGCCACAGGCTGGAAACAGTAATGGTTGTAAAAGTAAAAACAGTAAACACTTAAGAGCTTCACGTATATTAAAGCATATAAGACCGCACTGCTGTATTTATCAAGCGAACGAACATTCTGGAGCTTCAAAACCGTTAAAACAGCACTAATCTTTCTTAAGCTAGGTTTATATTCATCCATAACGCATAGCTAATAGTAAATAGTTTAAAACTTACAGTTCACAATTCCTAAGAAAATGATAACGCTCTATAATGAAACGAAGTGTCCCAACTTGAGTCCATTGTACTTCATTAACATAAAATGGCCTAACCTAACTGCATTACTAGATGTGGTCTCTAAAATTAGTTCATTAAAGGGTTCAGTCAAAAACCAACTTTTATTAAACCGTTGATTATTAACATAATTTAAGCGGTGCCAGTATTATTAAATCCAATTTGATTTGTATTTCATTTTGATTTTATTACTAACCGGTACCGTAATGTATTGGTAAGTGCACCTGGATGCGAGGCTAGGTGTCTATGATTCGATTCCCGGCTAATACCTTGGGAATGATCCCAATGGTCACCAGGATTCGATTAATTTGGCCTAAGTTAGGTTAAGACTCGCCCCGGCTCCACAATTCTATCTCCTTGCAGACACCACGTGTGGTCAACCTTCATATGTGTAATCTGAGCATCGCTCTGTGACACCAGCGCAATAGTCTACACATAAGACGACCAAACCTGGATGTAATATCCCTTCCAGTCATATGTGCCATACGATAAAAACTGATTATTACCGCCATGAATATTATGGTACAACTTCTTCTCAATAACAAAATCAAGAATGGAATATTTCCCCTTTATTCTCAACTACGCGATTGTAAACATTGATATTAAGACAAAGAAAAATTCTTTAACATAAAACATGTAGGTTTTAACTAACAAAAGGCGTTTCAAACTTGGACACAGAAGCTAATTTCAGTCTGGTGTGTTTACTGGCCTTTAATTGGCTAGAGCGTATACTCGCATTCTCATTGGCTGTTACAAGGGCTGTCCATGCATAACGCATACAAATGTAAAGTTAAATCAACTTTACGCACTGTGCACTATTCACTTTCACTATGTATCTCTGATGAAAGTAATCATTGATAATAATGTTGCAACTACTTGAGCACTAGATACTATGCACTATTCGCTATTAGATATGTGCTATGCATGTTTATCATAAACTTATCAAACTATGACTTGATTTTTCCGAGGAAAGTTAGATACATTTTTTAACCATTTGCTTTTATATCATAACCAAATAATTTCACGTGACACTTTGCTCAATATTAGCGAATTCAAACTTTATGTGTGTTTTACTTCCTACTAAAGAGAAAATAATCTATTATAGAAATTGTTATACCTAGAAGTTATGATCCTATCATGTTTTATGTGCCCTCAAAATGGTCATAAATCGTTATTTTATTCCATATCTTTAATTACGAGTAACAGATACTTTTGAAAATTAGAAATGGCTCTATGATGGCCTTAAGGGCTTGATTTGAAATGGGTATATATGTAGAGTGTTTTTTATTATAAGTAAAGCTGCATAATGTTAATCTTGGCGAGATTGCGCACAATCTGGGGGAAAATCGTTGAAAATTGAATGTTTAATACATTTACAAACGCGTTTTTTGGTATGATAGGCATTTTAATTACCAATATTAATATTGCTTTTATTTTGGATAAGACAATGCAATTTTCAAAAAATTCAATTTTACTAAATTTATTTTCACCAGGTAGGAAAGATTACGTATGGCTATCAATAATGTTTTCTTTTGTTTGAAGACATAATGGGAACTGCATTTAGTTTTAAATAATTGATATTAAATAGTTTAGTAGGTTTGTTATAATTACAAAAAATTAATAGTAGTAGTAATAATAACAATAGAAATTATTTTACCATTGGATACCATTCTGATACAAATTCTTACTACCTGTTTTTCCTCGCCTTGAAGATTTTTTTTTACCCCAATCAATCCACTGCTTGATCAGGTTTCATGAAGCCATTTACCGCATGAGATGCATTTCAACCAGTTCACTTTTGAAGACGTAACGGAGTAAAGTGCAATCTTGTACGATCGTGGTGTAGCATTTATTTTTAATTGTGTACATTTTTAAGAATCTTCATAAAATAAGAAAAAGGAAGACCTACTTAAAGTTGTTGAATTGGAGGTTTAGAGTTTCATATGAAAAACTTTATTTCTCAGTTAAAAATGTGTTATTACATCAAGTCACGTTTTCTGAGGTAAATTTTTATAAAGTATGTCAATTATGACAGGTTTACGATAGTTACATTTATCAATAGTTATTATTTGTATTTGAGGTGCAGGGTGTTCCAATATATGTGGGAAACGAGTGGGGGGTGTACAGTAGACCTCAAAACAACACATAAAGTCTTTAAAAACATATGTTTAAGTTAAATGGTTTACGAGATAAGGCCTTCCAAGATTTTTATAAAAATGTTAATAGCTATACTTGATACACTGATGTGCATGTAGTTGTGTCTGTGTACCAGCAGTGATACGTCACTTAAAAGTGGCTCAACAATTCCAGCAGAAACTTGTAAGGCCTTATCTCGGGAGCCAGCAAACACAGGACATATGTTACTAAGGACGTTTTGTGTTGCTATTAGGTCTACTGTCCACACTCCAATTACATCCTCCATAAATCGGAGCACCCTGTATATTCTTTGAAAGGTTGTTCCTAAGCCAATCCGACTATACTTGTGCTTACTTGTGCCAGAGAGGCTGCAGACACGTGGGTAGCGAGCGCTGCGGGACAGATATCCCAGGGGCGGCTGGTAGCGAGTGTGGGCGGTTGGTTGCCCCTGGATACTACCACCCACACTCGCTCCTGCCGGCACACAACCTGCCTCGCGTCACAACATTACCCTCCACTGGCAGGATCTGTTTAGCAGGACTCGACACATACTTGATCTGAGGGAGGAAACATTAGGAGGATAAAGTCAAAGGAACTGTCCCAAACTCTCTTTGAAGAGCAGAATGAAACAGAACTGTGATGGAGAGAAATAAAATGACCCTACATCTCACTACCAGTACGGGTTGTACACCTGCATGTATATTGTAGTAGGGCTGAGTAAGATAGAGGAAGAGTACTCACATTTTCCTGGGATGAGAGAAAGAAAACATGTGAGAAGAACCATCCTCAGCACTCACTGTTCTAACTTGACCCTTGACCTCCCCGTCATCAGCGAACTAGACTAGATGGGTGTGTTGATCATAGATCCGGTTGGGAAGAACCATCCTCAGCACTCACTGTTCTAACTTGACCCTTGACCTCCCCGTCATCAGCGAACTAGACTAGATGGGTTTGTGTGATCATAGATCATGTTGGGAAGAACCATCCTCAGCACTCACTGTTCTAACTTGACCCTTGACCTCTCGTCATCAGCGAACTAGACTAGATGGTTTGTTGATCATAGATCCGGTTGGGAAGAACCATCCTCAGCACTCACTGTTCTAACTTGACCCTTGACCTCCCGTCATCAGTGAACTAGACTAGATGGTTTGTTGATCATAGATCCGGTTGGGAAGAGCCATCCTCAGTATTCACTGTTCTAACTTGACCTCCCCGTCATCACCGAACTAGACTAGATAGTTTGTTGATCATAGATCCTGTTGGGAAGAACCATCCTCAGTATTCACTGTTCTAACTTGACCTCCCCGTCATCAGCGAACTAGACTAAATGGGTTTGTTGATCATAAATCTGGTTGGAATTGAACCGGACGCTCCAAGCTAGAGTCTGCTTTAAAAAGTGACTAACCCACCTTGCCAGTAAGGTTTCCAACCACCTCCCAGGTGTAATAACAGAGCCAATAATGTGATGACGTGGGCCAGGGAAGGTGGTAACCGTTTAGTTGGAATACAATCCAAGCTTCACAGAAAGGTCTTCTATAAAATGCAATAATGTGTTTTTCGCTACCATTATTGATTTTATTTACTATATAATGAATGTTATTCCATAGGTATTGATATAAGGTAGTGCAATCACATCACACTTCTCCTTATGAGCTATTCACATATTTAAAATAACGGGGCATATCTGTATAAAGTGTAATTGTAGAGTAAATGTGTCCGAATATGCATAGAAGAGTAGTGTGAATTATTTATTTAAAAAATCCCTTCGAAGAACCATCCTGGAATCAAATCCTTACCTCTCTATCTACAGAAAAGGTTGAGAGCTCAGCCCACACTCAATGTGGGTGTGATCGTTGTTTACAAACGTGAACATTTAATGACTCAATTTTATAAAGAGCTTTCAAACGTATTTTATGACGCATTTGACTTCCAAGGAAGATTGTAAAATCTATTTCAATCAACACTCAAGTATTCTTTCAGTCTAATTTACGTCGACATTGTAAAATTATACTCGGGTGTAATTTAAAAACAGTTTTATTACGCTATATCCTGTTGGTTTTGTTTTATAGGGGCAAATGCCAAAACAGATTGTAGGGAGGGCATGGTAAATTAAATTCTGATTCATGTCAAATAGGAAAATAAATATATAGTTCAAACGGTGACTTATAAAATACCTAACTAATGTCCACCCACGCTTTTGTTTTGAGTTCTAGATATGATGTGGTCTACGTATAATGCGAATTTACACGATAACTGGCCTATTGCAATGTTGGTTCCCGCTGGATTACTTGTTTAATTTATAATAAATATATAGCATTCAAGAGTATTTTTATACTTGCCAATTTACTTATAGTATAAAAGTTTCATAAATTATACACCAAAACATTGGGAAAAATTATTTCGTAATCATATAAAATAATATTGTAAGTGCTAACGGCTAATTAGCACGTTACAACTTAATATTTTATGTCTACAATTCCTTCAAGAAATAGACATTCTACCTAGAGCTTTGTTAAAATAACCACTGGTTATACTAAGACATAGTGTAAGAAGTTCAATTTCATTTTCTAAATTCAATTCACTAAAATTATTAATTTCTAACAGAAATTTAAATAAACTGATTTGTTAAACTTGTATATCTCTCTTATGTCTGATCGCTCCCAGCCCTCTTTGCAAATAATATAATTGTTACTGTACTTCTGTTAGATAGGAGAAGAAGCGATACAATATATTTAAAACAGTCCCAATTCTTGTTTACATTTTTATATAATTTTATTTGATGTATGTGTATTCTTTTTTACTATTTCTCGAGCCTTCAAAAAGAGAGGTTTTGTGACCCCCAAAAACATCGAACTCGAGAATTTGACAAATGTTGCGATACCCTTTGTCTGTTTTGTGTGTGTCTGTGTGTCTGTGTGTCTGCATCTCGGCCTAGAAATGAAACCTGTCTACCAATCCGGCTATAACTTGGTATCCAGGGTTTTCATAAGGTTCATCCGTGGGGTTTTTGGAATGTAATATAGAAAACCTTACAGTGAAGGATAGTTTACTGAAGGTAAAACATAGAAATAATCTATTTTCTCGAAATCCGCTCTAACGAGTTTGATTACATTGTATCTAGGTGTTGAAAAAAATTACAAAAAATATGCCAATTCTTGTTTTCCCGTGAAGATTACATTAAGGGTACTTTATATAAGTAAAAATTGCCAGTTTTGAGCATTTACCCACAACTATTGGAAAAATGAAATAACTTATCATTGTAAAGTTGGAGTACTATTAAAAATAGAAATATATTATTCGAGAGATATATATTTATAAGAAATCTTAATTTCAAAGACATAAGCAAATATAAGTTATATATTTATGGACCACTTTGAAAATGTGAAATTGATTGCCATGCGCTTTTGTGTACGGAGGTGTTCCTCTATTATCAATGTTTCTGTAGCATTGCATATTATATCGTTTCACAAATACTACGAGTTTTTAGTCGATGTATCTATTTTTGATAAAAGATAAAGAAAATCTATGTAAAGTGCACGTTACTATTTATTGTAGTCCATATGTGTGTGTGTATATATATATGTATATATTGCACAGTGCATCACGTACAAACACACTCAACGTGTCAGATTGGGGTTGTTTTAATTATTGACATAGAACCGTGAATTACTCTACAAATAATAGTTTTAGTTGTGTGTATTTGTAAACTTTGTAGATCCAATTAGTTTGAATTAATATTGAAGCTTTATATTCAATAATTGAACATGCATAAGTTCAGTTTCAGCTATTTAATGTTCTTGTATAAATCACGGTCGTTTTCCCTGATGCTCTGTGATGTTTTCCACTCTCAGACATCCCTGCCCCAGACTGACCGTCCTCCTCCGACCCACCTTCATGAAGGTCACTCACGTGTGAGTGTGTGAGCGAGTGAGGGGCTGGTTCCGCGCGACTGACATTGACGTCATCCGGGAGCACCAATAGCAGGACTATCATTATAAAGAGCCGGTGTTGTTGTTCTTATATGAGCGACACCACCACCCGATAGATTGCTTGGGATATCATCTGGTCCGGTGAAGTCACGTGACTGGTACTCTACAAGTAGTCTACTACTGCACACGGCTAGGGAGTCTCGTGATCGACGTCTGGCTATGGCAAGGTTCTGACGTAGATGACATTTCGATAACTTGCCCACTAGTTTGTTCCCGGTCTAGAGTCTCTTATAGAACTGCAATCGCGTTATTAGTGTTTTGTGTTATTGTAAATAGTGTTATATTAGTGAGACCTAAGATCTAGGAAAATCTAGAATATTCCTAGGAAATACCTTGGGCAAGGGTGGCCATTATTATTTTAACATGTAGTGGGACGCTCTAAAAGTTTGTTATCAGTTTTGATCTAAACACACACAAAATGTAATATAACACACCAATACTCTTGTCCTAGTATGAATGCTGTGGCTGCATTGCACTTACGATATGGTGTCATAAGGAAGCAGATACAGCACTAATATAGTGATGCACTTACGATATGGTGTCACAATTAATCAATACAACGGCAATTATCAAGACTTTGTATTACATAGGTTAAACATTTTTTTCCTGTTCTTTAATTTCGTTTTGCAGTGTCCAGTGTATGGTATTAAATACCGAAACGTGTTGGAAGAATATAACTGAGCATCTTTCGATTGCTGATATCACAAAGAGTAATGAGACTTGGAATAAGATGAGGCTTAGAATTAATACATCACTTTAAAATGTCATAGTTTTGTAACCTAACATATTTGACTAAAACCTTGTTTATGTCCCACTTTATATTATATTCTTTAAAATATTTGTGAAAAGAACACATAATCACTTTATTTAAATCTCAAATAGCCGATGTTAACCTATAAATTTTAATTTTACAAAAGTTTATTTACAACATAATTGAACTTCAAACTTTATCTTGTCCTTACTTTATGATATATTTGCTTTGTAACACATTTTTAACGTGTAATACTTGTATTTTAAACTTGTCATAAACTTATGTTTTAGTTCTGTTGATGATGCTATATTAATATATTTAAAATTTTCATATTTGAACATTTGCTGTTCATTAGAAAAAAATTTCAATTAATCCTTTTGAATTTTAGTGTCACTTAATATATCTACCCATTTTAAAACTGTCAAATTCATTAAATCACAATTTTTCTATGTTTTGTTATAGTTGTTTCGAGAGCATTCTATCTAAGTCTTAACTTTAACATGTAAGACAAAGTTAAATATTGTAGACGAATGTCCTCCCCAAAGAATGATTCATAACACCTGCAGGATAGTATAATCCACAGTAACTTTGACACGTAAACAGCTCACGCTGCCCTCAGGAGGGCTCTACACCCTGTGCTATTGGTCCAATGGGCTCTCACCTCCTTTGACA
>CABFVX010008389.1:13250-24523 GCA_902151425.1 Timema shepardi | reverse complement strand
ACCAGCATAGAAGTCTGACACCTTACCCCTAGACCACCAGGTCACCGCATTTGTTTGAAAACAAGCTTTATGTTGGAAATCAAACTAAACGCATCTACTGAAGTAATATTTTATTCATATCATTCAAAATTATTTTTTCGTTACAAATTATAAACATACTGGACTTAAACCCTTTCATCTCACCTTAATATATTTGCCTTTTACTTTTTGCTCTCGGTAAGAGAAGAAATGTAGAAACTTACATTAAGTTGACGTCATCATTCATTGCTGGAGTCGGAGGCTACGATGTTGCTTCTTTGCTGTCCCCACAGGAAATCAATGGCGGTCATTCAGCGTGAAATGAGCCTGGCACACACCCGCACGCACACACACACACACACACACACACATCAGCCTTATATGAGGAAATGGGAGGAACGGACCGAGGTATTATGGGCTACATCTTCGTTTTTTCGTTGTGTTTATTGAAACACACTAGACTAGAGCAAATAATTTTGTAGCTAATTGTGGGCCATTTAAGGCGCTAGAGAATAATCGAGCATGTATTCATAAATGACAGAAACCAAAGGGGCGTATAACGTTACTAAGTGGAGCTGTCAAACAATAGGAGAACGGACGGGAGAGGGGGGAAATAGGAAAATAAATGTAGATACAATTTGTGTTGTGACACCCTCCACTCCCACCCCCTTTTAAATTAAATAATTCGATTCACATCCATTCTATGTTCTTACACCCGAGGCTTTCCGCTAACGGCACATCGCTCTTAATGATCTTAATCAAAATAATGGGTATTTTCGGACTTTTAAGACTGTAAAATTTCTATTTTCAAACTAAAAGTATCTTTATTTCCCCGCCCCCTTTCTCTCTCTCCCTCCCTCTCTCTCTCTCTCTCTCTCTCTCTCTATATATATATATATATATATATATATATATATTAGAGATGGGTTGTATGCTATATTTCTCGAATCTAAATCGTAAATTTTGTTTCAAAACTCGAATCCAAATTAGAATAATTGATTCTTTAAATTTGTATTATCAAAATATTTTAAATCCCGTTTTGGAACAGTTGTTAAGGACTTGGTTCTATTGGAAAACGCTATCGGTGGCGAGAAGGTCAGGGTTGTAATCCCGACCGGGTTTGTTTTCCCTAAATGACTTCCCTTTCTCCTTGAAAAAAAAATAGAATTTATTTGCTCTTATGGGGTAGGGATGAGTAAGGAAGCATTTTAGAGGTGATCTATCCGCATTTTCTGTGGAGGGAGAGTGGAAAACAAACCTGAGTACACCCAACTGGGATCGATCCCCGATATCTCCATCTTCAGCAATCTACTCTATTGCGAGAGTAGCGTCTTAGACCGGGTGGCCACCAAAGCGGGTCGTTCACAATCCTTTCCACGAGTTGGACACACATGTAACGGGTATGTTGGCTCAAAAGGCACACACGCTCCATAGAATGCACTTGTTAAGAGTGTTCGGATGGCCAGGCCACACCTTCAATTGATCAAGTACTGTCACCAGAGCGACAAATCAGTGGATGTTCGCATACAACGGGAACAGGGTTTTTATTACGATATCAGGATCTATTATTATTATTATTATTATTAGCACCGCGTCTTACCCGTTCGGGTTATACGCAATCACGCTAATGTGTAATGTAGGGTGATTGTGAGATAAAATGAAGGACCTACAGTTTAACGTGGGATCCGAACCATGGTGGAGGCCTGGCATTCCCCACACATTCACCATTTGTGATTAATACAAGTCTTGTCAGAGGTGAAGGAAGGGTTTGGAAATCAGATAAATCTGTGCTGGGACCGAGGATTGAGGCCCGGACCCCCAGCACAGAAGTCCGACACTCTACCCATAAGGACCTACTATTAATTCACCCATATACAGTAGGGCCGCGGTATCCACCGATTCGGTTCCCGCGGTTTACCGCTGTCCAAATTTACTTACTTTTAATTAAAGACAAAATTTGTTTCTAAGTCAACAATGGCTACACCATCACTCCACTTCGTCTTCTCATCGTGGGCATTGTGCTGTCATATCTACGTCATCATCATGTGATCGTCTCAACAAGAAGAATGGAGAATAAGTACATTATAATGTACAGTACACGTTATTATTATTATTATTATTATTATTACTTTCTTTAATGTAGGTAATGTCTTACCGTGAATAATTTATCAATTAAACTTTACCGTATTTATGTAAGTGGCAGCAACCAGCCAACTACCGAGTCGAAGGTGGCTGCGTTATCTGATAGCTCGTGATCTTAATAAAATAACACACATTTGTAGCCGACGGTTTCCGCACGTCCATCATAGACTCTGTCTTAAAACATGAGTGAAGAATGACCCTGGGCACGGGACGATTCCTGTATGGCTCAGTGGTTAGAGCATTGGTGTACTAAGTCAAAGGTCCCTGGTTCGATTCTCGTGTGCAGGTGTCGTTTTTAAATTTTCGGAGTATTTATGTACGTTGGATGAATATCACGTTATATAATAGTTCGGTACTATCCGCGGTTTCACGTGGTCGCGGTAGATCTAGGAACGTGTTACCCGCGGATATGGGGTGAGAAGGGGGGGGGCTACTATTTTTTTATCGACGTGTCTTAGTACCCATTCGGTCTGTAAGCATATATGTACTAATTGAGCTAGTGTGTTCAGGATGAAGAAGGTTGAATTTGAAAAGATGTATCCGCATTTGTGTGGAGGGAGAGAGAGAGAGAGAGAAAGAGTGGAAGCCCATGCAAGAAAAAAAAACACCCTCAGTATTGAGTATAAATGACCAGGATTCAAACCTCAATCTCACCTTTAATCAACAATATAGTCTGAAAAGAGAGTAACACCTTAGACCAAAGATTTCAATGTAGCCACACTTGGGAAACTTGACACAACAGGTAAAAATTTAAAAATTAGGTTGCTCAATAGAACTTAAAAAACAACACATAGACCCTACTGTTGCCTGCCTGCTTCAGAGGCGGCATGGGCTAAGGCGTCTTGTGTTAGACTAGACTGCCGATGACGGGGAGATCAGGGTTAGAATCCCGGTAAGGTTTACTGAGGGCGGTTTTCTCCTAAATAGTTTTCCACTTTCCCTACACGCAATTTCTGGTACACTACCTCTAAATTCAACCTTCCCCATCCATAGCCCACTAGCGTAAATAGTATATATGCGTATAACCTGAACAGGTAGCAAGACAAGGTGCTAAAAAACACACACATGTTAGAATTAAGTTTATCCAAAACATGTAAATATGGGTGACCTGGCAGTCTAGGGGTAAGGTGTCGGACCTCTGTGCCGGGGGTCCGGGGTTCAATCCTCGGTCCCGGAGCAGATGTATCTGATTACCAAACCCTTCCTTCACCTCTGAAATGACATCTTGTGAATGTGGGGAATGCCAGGCCTCCACCGTGGTTCGTATTCCACGTTAAACTGTAGGTCCTCCATTTCATCTCACAATCACCCTACCATTACACATTAGCGTAAGTGCGTATAATCCGAACGGGTAGTAAGACGTGGTGCTAATTGTAATAATAATAATGTATATATGGCCTACTTAGTTTCAACCGCCTAAGACACAAATGATGAAAATTGTTCCGATAGAAAATGTAAGACAATGTAATGCGAAATTTGACAATCCGTTTGCTTCCAATGATATGCAAGAAACACCAAGTTACCTGCACCTGCACACGCCATCAAGAGAAAGTTGGTATTACTGCGAGAGCTGGGCAACTCAAATTCGCCACACTTTCAAGGCCAATTCGCCACATATGGCAATTAGAGACGAAGTTACCCACCCCAGCCTTACACCAATCGACCACCGAAGTGGATTTTTACCTAATTAAATACATGAAATATTCAAGGTATAGTTAAGATGAAATATTTGTAATACAAGTTTTACATCAATTGTTGTTTCTAGCCTGTGGCCTGGGCCAGTTTAAAAAAAATTAAAGCCATATATTGTTCCACTACCGGCTTGCTAGGCCTGACGTAGCTTAGTCTGATTTATAACACAGGTTAACATTCCTAATTACCTAAGTAAAACTAATAAGTAGTTTGGATTAATTAGAAAACATAAAACAAAATATACCATCAAAATATTCTAAGAGAAATGGTCATAATTTACAAAGATTATTAATCCCTCGTGCCTCTATTTACACTGATCGCAAGGCACTTGAGTCACTCTCGCACTACATGCTTCACAGTCCCGGTATCCTTTTTTTAAAAAGCCCTACAGGGAACTTGCTTAGAACAAGCTCGATCGATATACCTTTCATTTTTTGTCGCCGAGTCTTGTCACCAGTTCGGGCTATACACATATTAGCTAATTAATATAATGATTTAGAAATAATTAAGGCTTAATTCAAAGGAATTGTTTTCACATTTGCGTGAAATGAGAGTGGAAAAACGTTGAGTAAAAAACACGATAACAAGAATCCATACACCCGGCACTAATAGTGCTGTTATCAACTGGTGGGAAATAGATGTGAACGGGATCAAGACACCAGGCACTAATAGTGCTGTTATCAACTGGTGGGAAATAGATGTGAACGGGATCAAGACACCAGGCACCATTAGTAGCGACCGAGCTAAGTACTCATGGCGAGTACAGAGGTCCAATGTGCCGCTCTATTTCCAGCCAGTCTTCCCTGGTACAACGTGCTGCCATTGTTACAATATGGCGTACAGCATGTTGCCATTGTTACAAGATGTCATACAGGCATGTTGCTATTGTAACAAGATGTCATACAGCATGTTGTTATTGTTACAAGATGTCATACAGCATGTTGCTATTGTTACAATATGGCATACAGTATGTTGCCATTGTTACAAGATGTCATACAGCATGTTGCTATTGTTACAATATGGCATACAGTATGTTGCCATTGTTAAAATATGTCATACAAGCATGTTGCCATTGTTACAAGATGTCATACAGGCATGTTGTCATTGTTACTAAGATGTCATACAGGCATGTTGTCATTGTTACAAGATGTCATACAGGCATGTTGATATTGTTACAAGATGTCATACAGGCATGTTGTCATTGTTACAAGATGTTATACAGGCATGTTGATATTGTTACAAGATGTCATACAGGCATGTTGCCATTGATACAATATGGCATACACCATGTTGCCATTGTTACAAGATGGCGTACACCATGCTGCCATTGTTATTTGATGCCATACAGCATGCTGCCTCAAGAGAAACATTATTATCCGGATAGCGGTGAATTAAACAAAATATAATTATAGCAATAGACTAAGACAAAGATAAATATGAGGAACAATGTGAGGTGGAAAAGTAGATCCTAAAACAAACCTACAGGGTGGTGATTTGTGAACAACTACTGTCAAATTTTCATACGTAGGCTACAAACATAATTATTATGGCCAACAATGATACAATTATGAAATATATTTGCTTTTTTTGCTATTTTATATGTAGGCTATTTTTTTTTAATAAACCGTGACAGCTGCAGATCACATGAATTTACGTGTGAATACATGAAAGTAGGTCCAATAACTCTTTTTAGCTGTCAGATAAGGTCCTTTCTATGAAGATTATCAGTCCGAGCTAAACCAATTTATCTATTATAGTGTGGTAAATAATTATAATAAATACATAAAGAAGAAGAATTGTACCTGCACTTGCGTGGAAGTAATGTGGGGAAACCATTAACGTAAAAATCCTTCAGTACCGTACACCTGACCAGGATTCGAACCCCGAATCCCCCATCAATGGCAAACCAAATCAGATAAGCTTATAATTCAGTCCACGTGCCCACAGTTACGGATGATTGTAATTAACTTTAGGTTTTATCACTCACTATCTATCGCTTTATTGTGTAGGCGTACAGTCCCTAGTTGTGTTGCCTATGTTTCAGGAACAATGATCGTAGCTAGATTGGACTAAATACAGCCGCAGTTTCTTTCTAAACATCACCCAGCCAATATTTTTATTATTTACTCTGTCAGTACAGTAACAGATCTTTGCAACATAAACGAATGCATGGGCTACAGTGGCGCACCCAGATATAAGTCATTCACGAGCTAAGTTTACCTGGATGACACCTCGAAATGTTACTAGAAGTAATCCCTAATATATCACTACGCCAACAGCTGACATCTATCACTATGAATGACTAATGAAAACAGATGATAATATATTAATGTGATAGTTAGCCACTGTAATTTAGGCCAATATTATCTATATATTTATTTGAGGTCGGACAAAAAGTTTATTTATAGTTTTTTTTCCACTTAAAAAAATATTCACACCACTTTCACAAAAACTTCTAACGAACATAGCTTAAAAATGGCGAATGACGAATCCAAACCATATGATTGAACATAACGGTAAACAATTTTTTTACAATTATGCGGACACGCAGTTGATGAAAATACTTTTTTCAGTTAAATATTTCAAAATACGATAAAATAATCATAAAATCATTTATTGTATGTAAAAAAATGACAACATTTTTTTCCCAAGAAAATACGATGCCTGTATTAAAAATTATTGATGTGTGCACTATATTAAACATAATCAATAACGTTCCAAAACGAAAAATAAGTACTTTTAATTATGTTTAAAATATTGTTTCGAGTTGGACAAAAAGAAATTATTTAAAAAGATGAAAGAGTATGAGAAAACTTAAATTTACATTATTTTTAATGTAATATATAACAGGTAATTAAAGATATTTATATTTATAACAAAACTGTGATCTTTATACAAGTGTTGACAACCCAAAACCTAAACATATGATTTTCGAACTGTCATCCAGGTAAAAACCTATCGTGTAGGGAATATATTTACTAGGGGGGAGAGTGGGTGGGTTGTGGGAACAGTAAAGGTTGTAGCAAGAATCGAAATTCAGAGGAAGGGTGTGCTTGGGTTGGAGGGGTTGGTTAGAAAAATAAAGGTTTTTTTAAAATAGGTTTGCCCTCCAACCCAAAAAAAGAGTTCGAGTACCCTCTTCAGTAAAAAGTAAAACAATTGGATGCACTTAGAAGTTATTTGGGATGACCATCCCTTATGAATTTCGTTTAAATTTAAATTCCTCTAGAATCTACATGGATTGGTCTTCACTTGGATAATTGTTGAAATTAGCTCCCTATTAGACTAAACTATGTAAATTGAATTCATTCAACACATCTTCAGTGCTCGATTTTATTCCGTATTTAAACTTGATGCATTTTAAGTTTTTATTAAAACCATTTGGTTCTTGAGAGAGGGGGTAACTGCCCCACTTGCCCTCACCTTCCACCCTGAGTGTGCCACTTGGCGCATAGTACCCACTTTATGTATTAACTTCCAAGCAAAGAAAACACTTGCCATGGTGTCTACTAAACTTGACCAATGAAATCCCCGACCTTTTCCCTGATTTCCCCTGATCATTTCCTAAATTTCCCGACTAAAAAAGTATGTTACATTCTTTTAACTCGCCCCCCCCCCCTTCCTCTCTTGTTTTTCTATTATTATTATTTTTATAATAATTATTTTAAAATTTGAATTAAAATTGTTTACTAGTAATTAAAAATATATTACACAGCTACAAGCAAAAAAAATGAATAAATTTACTGATTATTGTATTTCATATTTTGAGTAAAATATCATTTTTCCGGATTTTTATTGTGATTTACCAAATTCCCGACTTATTCCCGTTTTTTCCCGATCACTTCAAATTCCCGGCTAATTCCCGTTTTCCCTGATTTTCCCGGATGGTAGACACCCTGACTTGCGCCAGCAAAAATGTACTCAAGCGCTCAAGTTGGTATGAGTTAACAACCACAAAGGACAGATCACAACAGAACTAGTTCAATCCATTAACTAGATTAATAGCTTCAATATAGTAGCTAGAGGAATAATAACTAGAGGAATAACTTCAAGATGGTAGATAGAGGAATAACTTCAAGATGGTAGTTAGATGAATAACTTCAAGATGGTAGTTAGATGAATAACTTAAATATGGTAGTTAGAGGAATAACTTCAAGATGGTAGATAGAGGAATAACTTCAAGATGGTAGATAGAGGAATAACTTCAAGATGGTAGATAGAGGAATAACTTCAAGATGGTAGTTAGATGAATAACTTAAAGATGGTAGTTATAGGAATAACTTAAAGGTGGTAGTTAAGAGGAATAACTTCAAGATGGTAGTTAGAGGAATAACTTCAAGATGGTAGTTAGATGAATAACTTAAATATGGTAGTTAGAGGAATAACTTAAAGGTGGTAGTTAAGAGGAATAACTTCAAGATGGTAGTTAGAGGAATAACTTAAAGGTGGTAGTTAAGAGGAATAACTTCAAGATGGTAGTTATTATCAAGACTGTAGATCAAGGAATAACTTAAAGACGGAAGCTGTAAAAATGTAAGTATGGAGAGTGAAATCGACAGATGGGTGAACGCATATCGGAGAGTAGTTTGACGTAAGTGGACTATGGCCACGAATGAAGTAGTAACGAACGAGCTCAAGATGACGGTAGTATATAAAAGTTTGCTGACGTCAACATTGTTTTATGGATATGAAGTGTGCGTTTGTAAATATAAACACAAGAGAAAGGTGAATGCAGTTGTAATGAGATATCTAAGAAATGTGTGTGGAAAACTCGTACAGACGGAGCCAGTAATGAATGTGGGCTGAAGGAGTGTGGTTTGAAAGGGAATCCTATAGTTGAATGTGAAATAAGAGTCTTACGTTGGTTTGGGCATGTTGAGAGGATGAGTGTGTATCGAAGTAAAATAAAATATATTAATGTAGAGTGTGTGTGGATCAAAAGGAAGGTGTAGGGCATTTAAGACGTGGATAAATATTGTAGAATATGTAGAAAAAATAAACATTAAGAGTTTTAAGAATAAAAGAGTATGTCTGACTCAGTGTATGGATATTCTTGAAGTGAAGAAGTGAAGGGAGTATGCAAGGATAGGGAAGTGTGGAGAAAGTTAGTGAGGATGGATTAAGTACGGAGTCGATTTTTTGAGCTATATGCACAGTTTCTTGTCCAACCCGTAAAGAAACAGCATGTTTAGGTATGTATTTATGTTATTATTGTATTCTTGTTTGTTTTTTAGTATTTTCATCCCCTCAGAAATACATAGCTTGTAGACATGAGTAATATTTAAATCCCACTGTGTCGTGAAAGCGTGATAACATTCTTACAGCCGACAAACAAACAACAGTTGCAGGAGCTCCCAGGTGACGCCAACAACATACATTAAAAGTCAACGACCGTGGCAGATGTCCACATCATTGGGAACCATGCCTACACATTACTCAGGTAACATTTCCTTTACATTGAACTAACCACAACATGGCCGTCCATATAACACTCAAACGGATGTGTTATATGTCGTGAAGGAATTTAATAAAATAAATTTAAACTGTTATATCAAAACTGTTTGGCTCTGTTCTCTGTTTATGTGTACAATATGTTAGTCGGCTGGATTTATTTCTGCAGCGTGAGATTATCTTTTGAAATAATTCTTTTTTAAATTGTAAAACTTAAAAAATAATAATTGTTGAAGAATAATACTTTAGGTATTGGTATATTTATTCATTTTTATTTAGCACCGGATCTTATTACCCGTTTGGATTGTCTGATTAAGTACTAGTTACGCTAATGGATTAGGAATTTGGAAGGTTTAATATAGACGAAGTGAACCAGCATTTGTGGAAAACTATTTAGGGAAAAACCACCTCCAGTTCACCCGACCGAGATTTGAACCTCGATCTCCCCGTCCTCGCCAGACTAGGTCAACACGAAACCAGGTTAGCCAACTACGCCACCGAGGTGGGTTTTACTGATATAAATAGATCAATGGGGAGAAAAATATAGGTAACTTAGTATTATTTTATTGCGGTGTTTTGTGCATCACGTGTTTCTACCCATCTGAGCTATCTGTAGGCCTATATACTAATTTTAAACGCAAGGTTTGAGGACGAGGAAGCTAGAATTAAGGTGAAGTGTAACAGAATTTTCTTGAATATTGAGATTGCTAGATCATTTAGAAAAGAAACCAGCTTAATACACCCACCCAAGATTCGAACCATGACGCTGCATCAACGCCAAACCATTATATACAAGACGGGTTCTTTGTCCTAATACCCACAGATTATTATTATTAGCACCACGTCTTACTACCCGTTCGGGCTCTTTGCATAAGCCTACGTAGTAATTGTGATAATGTTTAGGGATGAGAAAGGTTGGATTTCATTTCAATGTACCCGAATTTTCATGAAGGGGGGAAAGTGGAAAACAATTTAAGCAAAAACAATTCCAAAACACCCTACAGGGACTAGATCTCCGATCTTCCCATCAACAATAGTCTGGTCAATTGCGGGGGTGACGTTTTAAGGCGATTGGCCCCTTTCATTTGGCGTGGAAATGCAGAACCATTGGAACAAACGGTTATCTTCAAGAATTTTTATTGTTTTGCTGTTTTCTTTTCAGAAACGGTTTGTTCAAGAATAGAAGCATGTTAATTAAGTTATACTTTTTATATACACCTCCTCTATGATTTTAACAGTGATCAAATATTGAGTAAATTGATATTTTTCAATAGAACACTGGTGGCTTCATAAAAAAAAAATAAAAAAATGTAACAAATAATAAACATTGATACATTATCTTTGAAGGGGTATTGAAAATAATAACATAAAAATTTCACTCGTTCTCAAAAAACACTGTTATTTCCAAACCGATGATTTTCCCGTAATACCTAGCTAATAGCTAGCGCCATCTACGTTTTCCAATGTTGTGAAGCCACGTCACGCCTTTCACCCTTCCACCCACCATCCCACAAAATAGATTTTAGACTTGCACTCGACAAGGCCAGGGGCCATAAGACGAGTGATAGTCAACCTAAAGTACGTAAACACATCTTAGGAGATACATAAAATTAAAAATATATCTGTGAGTCTACTAAGTTGGAGAAACAAAGATTAGTGACTTTTTGATTATTCTTTTGACTACAAAATTCCTTCGGTAAACGGTTGAACATTGTATAATGCATATATAGGCATAATGCACTCATACAAAACATTAAACTTTAACTAGACGGCGAACGTTAACCTTGTCCTTGGTATCACGGTACAAACAATCAGGTACTTGCGGCTAGCACATGACATCATGGCTCAACATTTGACACGTTACGATTCACAAGAAACTCAAACAAAAATATTTTCTTGAATTTATGACGAAAATATTGAAAATTCGTGACTTTTCAGGGACTTTCGTGTTTTTTTTTTTTTTTTTTTTT
>CABFVX010008389.1:0-11375 GCA_902151425.1 Timema shepardi | reverse complement strand
GGGGGGGGGGGGGATATTTCACATAGTATCCTCATGAGACATTTGTTGTGAGACAATGTTGTGACTAGCAATATATTCCCTTCATCACACCGTCACTTATAATTTCTATATTACCACAATTAAATGGTAGTCGAGTGTTACCAGTACGATTAATAATATGATATTCCCATTAAAGAATCATTTAATATATAGGCCTAAATAAAGTATATTTTTCATAGGAAGGGCTGATACATAGTTTTCTATACCTACCTTCACGTATTCATACGTCAAGTCATATGATCTGAACCTCACCTATGACTTTCGATATGCTATAGTACCATTAGCTATAAAATAGCACTAATCATTTGATAATATGCCAACATTTTTTAACCACAGAAAAAAATTCTTTCTCAAAGGTTCTTTTATTGAAAATTGAGCTAAATGAAGTGTTTTTAGTTGAAGATTCAATTTTATTGTATCAAACTGACATAAAGTCTGTTGAGCGTAGGAATTGTTTTCTGAAAGGCATTTTTTCCCACCAGAAATATATTATATATTAGGATATTGGTAGGAAAAAAGACCTTTCAGAGAGTAATTCTTACCGTAAATGGAGTGAGTATACTAACCGTACACATCAATATGCCCTAATTAGGAAATAATTGGTTATTGGAGTTACAGATGAGCTTTGCTACACATATAAAATTTAATTCCATTTCATTCTATCATTTTTCAAATAATTTGATGAAAGCCCACTTCTCCTCCCTAACATATCGGCCTACTGTATATATAATATTGAATTTCAATGTTTTTCCAATTTAACTATAGGTTAAAATAATGTGACAAGAACTTTCAGCAAATTATTTGCAGTTTGTTTGGGAGATGGGAAAAATTATGTTCTCAAACATTAAACACAACCTAACGCCGTTATTGATTATTGATCACAAAAATATCTGACGTATCAACATTTTTCTTGGCTTACATATTGATTAACTTAACTGTATTAGCGAGGCGAATTTAACACTTTATTGCATTCACGCCATGTTATGTAATTACCACGTATTTCCTTAATAAACACCCAGGTCAACTTTGCAGAAAAATCACTAGACACTAATTAAATGTATATTACACAATACCCATTCAAGATTTATTTAGCCTTCAATTGTCTCAAGACATGGAAGGCTATATTAGATTAGTTTGATTTATAATTCATAATATATAAACAGTTATTTTAAACGACTTTTAATTATAAACTAAACTATTATGGTTTTAAGTGTATTATAGTTTTTTAAGTTCCCTATGGACAGATTTATGTGGGTGGACCTTTATGATTGTTCGGCTTTCGAAGCGTTCCAGTAAAACGATAGGAATATGGCGGAACGAAATCCAATGAAGGTGAGTGTAGTTATTTTCTAACACAGGTCTCGAATAGTCTTAATATGGATATGTCAGGTGTTTGATATGTAGAATAAGATCCATAACAAACACTATTTGAAAGTGTTATTGTTTTTAATTTTCAAAAAAATTGTTGGTGGTCTTATTATATATATTATCTTGGGTTAATAATGTATATAGGGTAAGAAAAAATCTCTATTTTTAAGAAATAATAAATTACTATTTTCGTAATAATGTTTATGCCCATTGTTACTATCACAATAATTGAAAACTAAATGCAATTTACTTTTCATGCTTGTCTACATACTGTAGCTCGATTATTCTTATTCGTGCATTCGAATCGTTCAGTTCGACTCGGAAATCACAACAATGTTGAATTTAAAAAAAAATCAGACCAAACAAGTTTGCCACATTTTTGCTTGTTTGATGGACGCGTGATTCTAGAAAGTTTTGAGGAGTAAATATAGGCTATACTCTATATCGTGTCATTCAATTAAAGTATGCTGGTTGAAAATAAAAACAATTCGTATAGTTTTAGAATATACATGAAGTTTAGTAGAACTTACAATGTAACAATGACATTGAACATATTTCTTTGATTTAAACACACATAATCTAGTTTATTCGGTCCAATTTTCATAGGAAAAGGCTTTTAGAAAATTCAAATATAATTTTTTGTGGTCAACATTAATAATATTTTACTATATTATTTGCTTTATTTTATAGGTATTGATAATAATTATCAAATGTGACATCTGCAGATCACATGAATTGAAGTATTCACACGTGGAAGAGATCTAATAGCTCTTCTATACCTATGAAAAGGCCCTTCTTAAGAATATTAAACTGTACTTGGTCTAATTTATTCTGAAGTGAGGTGTAGACCATTCATTATCTACGTTAAAGAATGGGTGTAATTATATTAATTTTGGTGACGTGTGACACGGAAGTCGGCTCAATATGTTATACAGAAGCACATGATACAAGCAATATTATGATCACTTTAGAGATCTGTGGGTGGTCCTACCTTCGGCGTCCGGCGGGGGTAATCTGGAAGGGGAACCTCATGCTTCCAGGAAGCGGTGGCGGCGACACTGGGGGTGGGGGTGGGGGCGCAGGTACTTGGGGAGGTGGCACGGGCACGGGGGACAAGCCCAGGGGCAGCGTCGAGTAGGGGGGTGGCAGATGTGAGTTGAGCAGGTCAGGGAGACGCTCACCAGGATGCGGCAGCGGCGCCTGGCCCTGCCACATGCCTTCCCCCGCACTGTTCAAACGCCGCTGGTGACGGCGCTCTCGACGCTCGCGGCGTCGCTGCTCCCGATTGTTACTTATTTGCGAACTCGCGTTAACAATGCTCCTCGCGGGAGACGCCGCACTCGCGTCCACAGGCACGCTGACGTCGTCCGTCTGCGCCTCTGTGGAGGTGAAGGTCCTACCGCTCGCGATGATCCCGGCACTCGTCGAAGACGTTGTCCGTGGAGGCGGCGTCGACGCCTGAACAATTTGTACGTTTGAAACATTGTTGAGGCACGGTATAGTGGGGACAGAGGATACTAACACAGGCACTGCCCTGTAGCAGCTAACTACACTCACACCACAATCACCAACACTGTTACTCGTCACTCCCGCACTACTGACGAGCGTCGCGACGCTAGATGACACTACTAGGGCCTGCGTCTCTTCCCTGCAAGGCCTCGAACCACTAACACCTCTGGTATCCACAGGACAATCTACGTTGACCAGCATGGCTGCTGGCCCCTGAACGTCACCACATAAACTACAGCCACTACCTAACCTCTCTGTGCGCCGGTCGCACTCCAACTGAGTGAACTGTTGACAACAGCACAGCGAGCAGTCCTCATGAGCCGACACCAGCGCTCCTTGCGACTCTCCACTCCACCGCTTTTGGAGGTCACTGACCATTGCGTCGTCTTCTACCGCGCGCTGATGCTGCCGTGGTTCTCTTCCTCGATGTGGGTCGTCCGCAGAACATGCGCTGTTGCCAGCTCTCTGATGAATAGCAGCATCCCCTGGTGCTGACAGTCCACTGTACCTGCTGTTCGAGGTTGTCAAGTCACCCCAGGACAAGCCATCGTCCTTGCTGCTGCTGGCGGACAAGAGCAGAGCCTTCAAAGAGGACGACGACGCATCGTTGTCGGATATTCTCCATATGCAACCCTCCTCTACCATAGCTGCAACTCCCAAAGCTACTGAAGAAGAACCCGATGACATCGATGAAGTGGAAGACGAAGAAGATAAATGTGAAGGATCACTAAGTCGATTCCCGTACGGTACATTCACATTGCTGTCCCTCGTGGCCCTCGAGAGCTGCGGGTACAGCCACATGGAGACGTCACCATCGTCCACGATACTACCGCTAATGGTGTTTGCTTGAGGGCTCTGATCTCGACACTCATATGGCTGCCACAGGAGTGAGGAAAGTGCCTCCTGGTAATCGCGATGATAGGAATAATTTCTAATAGTCTCTCCAGACGGATCTGTTTGTCTTCGCCTCCAAGTAGCCTCCTCTCTCTTCCTACCATTGCTATCCTGAGTCCAACTCGACCTGACGCCAGAGGGAACACTCTTCTCGTTGTTCTGACTCGCGATATTACTTTGCACCGCACACGTATATGACCTGTCATCACGTTTATCTGGCTCGTGAACAATAGCGACGGTGGTGCCGACCCTCCCGTTCCCCGAAGAGGAATGATTACTGCTATCACCATTTCCCCCACCCACTCTGGAGGTGATCGACTGTTCCGATGGACGTTGAGGTAATGACACCACAGGGTTGCTCGTGGATGATCTGGGTGGGCTGTTCTTACTTCTATCATCTGAGGTGCTCGCTATATTACTCGCACTACAATTATTATTGCCGTAGTTTGACGATGACCGAGATGATCTCGAATGGTTATTATGGTTTCTGTGACCTTGGAAGCACCTTGAATGTCGGTGCTCTTGGCGTCCGTGCGCACTCTTGTGAGAGCATCTTCGTATTCTTGAGGTTCCCCCGGCAGATGTTTCTGAAACATGTTGTGGTATCAACGCGTTTGTTTCTTTTGAAAGTCGCCGTGACTCTAGCCTAACTTCACTTTCAGATCGATGTTTATTTTGTTGAAGCGATTGCTCGCCGCCGACCTGTCGTGCTATCGGCCCCGAGTCCGTGGGGGTGGTCTGTTGTCGAGGAGCGTCCGCCACCTCTGGCCGAGGCACTCCAAGATGTCCCGACGATATGTGGGGTACCTCGAAGGTGGATGCAGGTGCTGCGTCGGAGACTTGGACGCGTGGTGGGGAGGGCGGACCCGGTTCGAAAGCGCCATTCTCCACGCCAATGCGTGAGGGTGCGTCACGACGTAGACCTTCATCTTCCCCCGTGGGCGGTGTGGTAAATAGATGAACGGCGGAGAGGGGTCGTGGTGGTGGGATGGCCATGGGAGGTCAGCAGGGGTCAGCCCACGGCGCCCAAGGCCCACCTAGATCAGGGTGCATTGTGGGGTTCTCCAGCCCAACCCTGAAACAAGAACATTAACAGTTTGATTACAACCCTCTTCAGCGGTCGCATGGTCTAACGCATCACTCTCGTATACCAGTGATGGGGTTCGAATCTTTGTCGGGTGTAGCCTACTAAAGGTGATTTTTTTTCTAGATGGTTTCCCACTTTAATTTCACTCAGGTGTGGGTACATTTCCTCTAAAAATCTACCTTCCTTATACCTATCCGGTTGGCGTAGTTAGTGTGTGCGTATAACCAAAACGCATACATTGGAGTGATTAAAAAAGTCATTTAATAGAAGTTTTCGAAAAAATAAGCATTTCATAACTTTGCATCCCTGTGACCTATATTACACGGTGGTACCTGCTAATATTTATTATTATTTTAAACACATGGGCTCTTTAAAATTCAATTCAATGGGTAAGAATCACTATTTAGTTTAGATCAGAGGTTGGCAAACCTTTTGGACCCGTATGGACTTAAAAACTCAAAGACTTCCCAATCACTCATTGTTTCTTCACTATTCGTTTGCTGTTTTTTTCTATGTATTTTATATTTATTCCTTCGATCAACCTCTCTCAAAAATATGTGTTGACACTATTATATATTTTTATATAATAAATAAAATGTACATTATAAAGTTAAAATATTTAATTTTCTCATTATATTACCGATTATGTCCGATCACGGTAATTTTGGTCCCACTCGAACATTATTTCAAAATTCTTGCGTGTTTAGAAGACTCAAATATCGTCTTTTTATGAAAATGGAGCTTATATATAGGATTGACTTAAAATCGCCGCGAGATCGATCAGATGCTGATCCCTGGTTCAGAGGAAATGTAGCCTCATTCGCGGGTAGAGAGGATGATAATCTTCAACATGATAAATTATGTGTGGAAAATCAACCAACAGGGTACCATTTCGGGTTTCGAGCCCCCAACCTCACAGTTAATGGCGGCTTTGTACAGTGCGAGTTTAATGTATTTAACCATGTGGCCACCTGTGCGTGTGGGTGGAGAGACTAGTAATATCCAATCTGATCCAATGAATCGTTTATAATGTTTAATTTAGCACTGCGTCTTAATTCCCGTTTGGGTTGTATCTTGAAGTACTAATTACGCTAATGGATTAGGAATTGGGGAGGTTTAATTTATAGGAAGTGAGGCCGTGTTTGCATGGAGGTGGAGTGGAAAACCATATAGGAAAAGACACCCCCAGTTCACCTGAGTGAGATTCGAATCTCGATCTCCCCGTCCTCAGCAGTCTAGCTTAACACGAGCGACTTAGCGCGTTAGCCAACTGCGCCAACGAGGCGGGTAGTTGTTTAAAAAGAAATTGTAATATAAATGGATACGCATAAGTAAAAAACAAAGTATTGATTATCGTCATCATTATTATTACAATTATTATTACAATTATCATTATTATTATTATTATTATTATTATTATTATTAGGTATACTGTCTTACAAGTCCATTCAGCTGCCAGCGCGAACGAAACAAACTAACGTTACTAATTGACGGAAACCGACCTTAAATAAACAAGTCCAAAGTTATTTCTATACATTTGGCATATGAAGAGTGTTCTGAAAAAGAGTAAATTATTACACGCACGATAACAGTGATATATTGAATAAAATATAAGCTTATCTAGAGTTGAAATCTTTCCAGTAAATTTTAACTCGATTAATTTCACTACATTGATCGGATTACTGGAAAAGAGGCTAGAAAAGGCTGTATTGGTGATGGTTATAATGATATAATATCTAAGTATTTACATATTGGAGAATCCCTGCTAATGCTTTATTGTAGTTCATTAATTTAATAATGTTTCTGGTGTTAACGTTCTTAGGAGAAATTAAATTGCGGTGTTAGTTACAGAACTTAGAATATCTTGATTGCATTTTTTGGAAAAAAAAAAATTTCATCGCACGTCTCAAAGCGTTACAAAGTATCACAGATTCTACAGACTATTGGAACTGACAAGTTGAACTCTGGGGGTTTAATTTGTGTGAAAGGGGGATATGGATCCAGACGCCCCCCAAACTGAAAATAGTCGGTCCACTCAAAGGGGGCACGCCATATACGTATACAAACTTAAGGGCTGTTTTTTTTTTTTTTTACTTTTCAATTTATATGCCACTAATCAAAAACTACCTTTTTCTATCTTAATATTCACCTTCAAGATAACCGGCCTCATGATATGGTGTCTATAGAGGTTATGGGTTCGATCTCCAGCTGGTACATTGGGTATTTTTCCCGGATGGAGAACTACCTCAATGGTCACCCAAATTTGTTAATTAGGCTTAAGTTAGGTTTTAAAAGGGATTACGATACTGGGAAGTGGAGGAGATAACATAATGATTAGATACCTACCTTGTACTCATCACAATTCATTAATAGAATTATAAAATCTCGTAGGTTACGGTGGGCAGGACATGCAGAGTGAACTAAAGAATATAGAACCGTGTTCAGAGTACCGACTGGCGAACCCAACGGGAAGAGACCATTGGGAGGACCTAGATACAGAGGGGAGGATAACATTAGAATGAACCTGAAAGGGATAAGGTTTAATGAAGGGGACTGGATAGAACTACTCAAGATAGGGATAGGGTGTAATGAGGTGGAGTGGAATAATCTGGCTCAAGATAGGGATAGGGTGTAATGAGGTGGAGTGGAATAACTGGCTCAAGATAGGGATAGGGTGTAATGAGGTGGAGTGGATAAGACTAGCTCAAGATAAGGATAGGGGACATAGTTTTATAAATGTGGCAAGGAACTTTCAAGTTATCAACGTCATAGGGTAAGTATGTAAAATGTTGTCAATGATATGTTTTTTATTTGTTATAAGGCCCTTTCTATAGTTACAAAACAAAGTTTGGCAACACTGGACCGACATTGCTCAGTCACTGAGTCAAATCTGTATCAATTGAACCCCAAGGGAAGTTGGTTGCTTCACAATAGATACTTCCCTCCAAAACCCGACCTAGGGGATGGATGCTGCGCTTGAATAGAAGTTCAAAGAGAAGAATGAAAAGGTTTTCTCGCCCTATTGTAGTTGTTGGCCTTGAAGACCACTCCTAGTTTGGAATAACTTTAAAGAAAAGGAGCATTCACTTTGTTAGAACTTTCGGAACCGAGATGTATCCAGCCCCAAAACATGGGGAGAAGAAAAATATAGTTAACAGGACTAATGTAGCTGGTTTGACACGTTCGCTTGCGATACAGAGATAATTACGTTCGATCCACGGTTGATTGATATCCCATCTGCAGCGGTGGGCATGCCGGCTGTGTAGTCAACTTCGTCTTGATCGGGTTTGCCTGTGACGAGATCACATTACTATTATTATTATTATTATTATTATTATTATTATTATTATTATTAGCACCGTATCTTACTACCCGTTCGGATTATACGCACTTACGCTAATGTGTAATGGTAGGATGATTGTGAGATGAAATGGAGGACCTACAGTTTAACGTGGAATCCGAACCACGGTGGAGGCCTGGCATTCCCCACATTCACAAGATGTCTTGTCAGAGATGAAGGAAGGGTTTGGAAATCAGATAAATCTGTGCCGGGACCGAGGATTGAACCCCGGCCGCCAGCATAGAAGTCTGACACCTTACCCCTTGACCACCAGGTCACCATGTCACATTACTGAGTCTCTTCCATGACAGGGGGTAATTATAGCAAAGAATTACTATTGAAATACTAGACGCAGTTTATTCATGTTACCCAGACGAAGTTTCATTGAAGAGAGGGGTCACAATATCTTTCGCTGAAACGTAAGTCTGAAACATAGGTCTGAAACTCGCAGAAGATAACCCGTTACTCTGAAAGTAGAACAGTGGTTCTCAGACTTTTTAAAGTAGCCCCATAACTTCTTTGGTGCTGACTGACAGCTCACAGCTAACAGCTGACGGCTTTGAAAAGTTACCAGAACAAATTATGTATCCCTACGCCGAACCAAATGATCTGCAAAAACATGTGTTTAACAGCTGTCACTTCTGATGGTCAAAATTTAGGTATATACCTAGAGGTTGACTGTCAGAAGTCAGCTGTGAGCTGTCAGTCAGCACCAAAGAAGCCATGGGGCTACTGTAGTCACGTGGACTCTCTAACCATGGAACAGCTGATTCGCGGACTCTTTGATGTAGGATAAATAATAATAAAAAACTATAACTATATATTGTATAACTAAGGGATACATTTGTCACAATAATTTTATTTTTAGTAATAATAATGTTCTTAGTGTAAAAATATTTACAATATGATTGAAAATAAAATAAATGTTAGTATTATATTTGTACAGTTTTAGTGAAAATATATTTTTTAGTAAATGTAAAAAGAATTTTAATAGTAATAAAAATAAACTATATGTTGTTTTTTTCATCTATAATCAATGATAATTTATGTGAGGAACGAAATTGTTTTTGGGGCTTTAAAATATGATTTAGATCTTGAGCAATACCACCTCCTTAAGTTTGATCCAATATTAACACATTTTATTTTCACATATTTTATACCACAAAAGAACAGAAAAGGTTTGCTAGCACAAATAAGTTGTTGGAAAAGTCATCAAATACTTCATTTCTTTTTCTGAAAGTTCTTTGAGCTGTCTGATTAGAAAACTAAGATAAAAGTGAACGTCCAAACGCTCCTCTCAGATATGTGGACACAGGGGGCGTTGCCAGTCCTTCCCTTCCCTTTACTTTTGAGTTTCACTTTCTGGCCGAGTCTTACTATGGGAATAGTATATAACAACGATTTACCCTTTTGTTCAACATTTTATAAGATCTAAAATAAAATAAAAAAAATAAAAATAAAGGTACATCACGGATTCCCTGGACAGTCTCGCGGGCCCCACTTTGAGAATCTCTGTAATAGAACATTTGAAACTGCAACCCCCTTTGTAATTTTCTCTGTTTGATTCCGACGAAGGCTCCCACCTACTTGGGCAAGATAACATAAGAGAAACCCATAGCCAGAACTTGATTAACATTTATAATATAATTTTTAATACATTGAAATTATAATCGTAGATTGACTTAAGTACCAGATAAAATAATTATTACAATATCCCTGATTCAAAATACTATTATAACGGTATCTTAATATTATTATTATTATCACCGCATCTTACTACCCGTTCGGGTTATACGCACTTACGCTAATGTGCAATGGTAGGATGATTGTGAGATGAAATGGAGGACTTACAGTTTAACGTGGGATCCGAACCAAGGTGGAGGCCTGGCATTCCACACATTCACAAGTTGTGATTAATTCACGTCTTGTCAGAGGTGAAGGAAGCGTTTGTCAATCAGGTAAATATGTGCCGGGACCGAGGATTGAACCCCGGCCCTCCAGCACAGATGTCTGAAACCTTACCCCTAGACCACCAGGTCACCTATATATAACGGTATCAATGAGAATATGATTTCACAATATCTTGTATGCATACTTTACTTCAAGGTCACCTGTTTGAATGGGGGGGAGACACAGAAAAGAAGTATCTTAGTGACCTTCATAGTAACAAGGTTTGGAAAGTACTAGCAGTAGGTATACTCGTTATTAATTTGAAACCATCAATTTTATTTGCTATGCTGGCCACATTTTATGTATGTCTACGTATTATATGTGGGGTCATAAGGGATCTTAACTTTTAGAATGCGTACAACCCAAACGGGTAATAAGACGCGGCGCTAAAAATAAAAAAATTTTTTTTTTAAGGAGGGTCTATTAGTTGGACCCCACCCTACACCAGCCGTATTTTAAATTAATTATAATTATTACAATCCATTATTTCTAGATACAAAACAGATTTATTTAGCGCACTCGCCTGATCCTCACCTATACAGTAACGGATTCAAGCTAGTTACGCGGATTCGTAGATACGCGGTTACGATACTTCAACTTATGACTAGCAACGCCATCTATCAAGGGTAACTTCGAACATAGCATATATGTTATTAGTTTGATGACCCACAGCTTATAGTGTCCTTGCTATTTTGTTTATTTCTACCTTGAATTAGCCACGTAAGTCGGAAACTTGCGTTAAACAAGTAAGGTAGTTATGAAAAATGTTGAATAGAATGTAAAAGAAACAATCCCCGTTTAAGTACAATTTTAGTAATTTTTTTAATAAATACAAGAATACTCTCACTACACCCAACCGGAATTCAAATTATGACCACCCTATCAACAGCAAACCAGACCAGATGAGATTGATGCCTTAGGCATATGTGTCCCAAATGGTTGCCCGCGAGCCAGTTAAGGATCATGATCACTGAAAATATGGCCCTCACAGTATCCTGAAGGAAAATTAAAGATAAAACCCTCGGTGGCCGATGTGAAATACAGGGCATCCATTGCAGGAGAGGTGATATCCTACAGCTAGGAGAAGTTACCATACATACACTGCAGGAGAGGTGATATCTGACAGCTAGGAGAAGTTACTATACATCCACTGCAAGAGAGGTGATATCTGAAAGCTAGGAGAAGTTA
>CABFVX010008388.1:22500-24531 GCA_902151425.1 Timema shepardi | reverse complement strand
ATAGTTTTTTTCAAAAATAAATTTGAGCTTTTCTTATAATTTCTTAAACATAATGTACCTAAGCAAAATCAAAAGAAAAAAAGTTTTCAACAAGACAAATTTTTCATGTTTTACTTTAAATATTTCAGGAGGTATAATACGTTTTAATTTTTTTTTTAGCATTATATTATAGATATTCCTTTCAGAGTCTACAGACGTTGCTTATAGCTATTATAACAGCCACCATAAAATTACTGGCTTTTCCACACAATTGGAACTAGACTTATGACGTGATACATTTGAAACCTCATTAAACTTTGACACAATGTATATTTTAATATTTTGAAAAAAATAGAAGTTATTTAAAACATCTATGGTGGTTTAAATTGATTTCACAAGATGCATAAATGTATGTTCATTAATATTCCATGCTTATTTCATAGAAATAACGACGTTTAAATTTAAGATACAAAATGGCAACTCCGCTTGTTAGAAAAAGGACAGCGCTAACGGAGAAACCAATGGGTTGGAAAGAGATGGTAATAGTCCATAAGAGCCTGTACTGCAATTTGAGAGTGGAACGGTCTATAGACCAGCGTTTTAACCGCTACCTGAAGGCTTTAAAACCGTCTAGCGGTAGATACGCGAATCAAACTACACCAGGCATTAACAGACAGTTGTGCTTCAATGTGCCAACAAGTCTTTCAGCCGGAATAATACATACTTTTCCTCAAGATGATATAAAGTTTTGCAATATTTTCATTCACTAAACCAAGTAGTTTATCAAATGAAGCCACATCCATTCTATAGTACAAAAAGAACTTCTCTTATGTGATTCATAAACATAATATGAAACTGTCCTGTTGAGAGTCGGTTCAATAATGTGGGGTGAGTCCACCAACGTCTCTTTTGACGAGTTATTTTTTTGCGAGTTTCCTACAACAAAATAAGTCCCGCAATACAAAATGTTTAAACCATTCTGCACAAGTGAAAGCAACAACGGCGGCATTTAAACCGCTAGTGTAGAATCAGTAGCGTTATGGTAGCTGTTTAACAGTCGCGTTTTGACAGTCAGGTGTAGATTCAAGAGTTTGGGGACGTAAGCTAGCGGCAAAACCGCCGCGTTTAAACCGCTAGTGTAGAATGGGCCTTAGAGTAGGTATGTCAAACTTGTGGAACACAGGTGGCACGTGGCTTGGTTCGTGATTCTGTCTAGACCGTGGATCTTATTATGAGTCAACATTTAATGTGGCACGATGTATCTTATTATACGTTTGGTAGAAAAGCACCATTTGTAGAGCATGACATTTGTAAATTGGTCATTATTTGAGGATATATAGCTAATGAGGTTGGTGTACTCAAATGAAGGTACACTTCATCTAAATTCAAGTATCCTCGTCCCTAATACAGTAGCATAATTAATACATGTGCGTATAAAACGAACGGGTAGTAAGATGCGGTGCTACGAAACCTCTTAACTTTTTTACTGTACGCAATGTAATATGTATATATTCTATATAAATATAGAGGTGACCTGGTGGTCTAGAGGTAAGGTTTCAGACTTCTGAGCTGGCGGCCGGGGTTCAATCCCAGGTCTCGGTACAGATTTATCTGATTACCAAACCCTTCCTTCACCTCTGACAATACATCTTGTGAATGTGCGGAATGCCAGGCCTCCACCATGGTTCGTGATTCCACGTTAAACTTTAGGTCCTCCATTTCATCTCACAATCACCCTACCATTACACATTAGCGTAAGTGCGTATAACCCGAACATATAGTAAGACGCGGTGCTAATAATAATAATAATATATATAAATATATATATAATTCAAATCAAATATTTTTTGACTACATTTATAAAATCCAATTAATATACATAAAATATATATTTATATATATTTAATTTATTCTAATAATTTAATTTTAATTGATATCAATTAATCAAAAAATATTCGATTTTGATTCAATACAAGCTAGTAAGCAAAGGTTTTAGATTTATTTTTTCTGGTTATACATACACTAAGTACGCCTTATGATAATGTGCAAGGG
>CABFVX010008388.1:0-17500 GCA_902151425.1 Timema shepardi | reverse complement strand
GGTTAAAAAGGAGAAAATAAGGGGAAGTAGGGTGCGTTTATAATGAACGTCAGCCATGTTTGTTTTAACGCATGTGCAGTTCTATCAAACAAGTGAGTAGCGCGTCTCGTGGTTGTAGAAGAAGAAACAAGGCAACATGTAAATAACTTAAAACAAGCGCGTTTTTCAATTTTGACATATAGAAATAAACATTTAATTCTTTTATGAAAACATTGTTCACCTTCATTGGGATATATTTCAATATTTATATTAAACTTGCATTGTATTTGATTTTATCCCTAGTCCATAGCCAACATTTTATTTTTGTTTTTATATATTAGTTTTCTCTTTGGACTTGGAAGTAAAGAATATAACATTTTTAAATTTGATTTTGGAAGACTTTCTGAAGGAGACTAGGTCTTCTTCGGTGTTGGTCCAACATGGAGCCAAATCTGTGCAGCTCCTAATTCAAATTATTTTAAAGTGAATTAAAGGTTGTAAATTAAAGTACAAGTGGCAAAAATGGAAAACTAAGTGTGTGTGCAAGAACTAGATTGTTTATTTTCGTTTAAACTGTGGAAGAATTTACATTACTAAATGTGAAACAAATTTCTGAAGTTGGTGTTTCAATATGGACTAATTCATGGATGAGGTCAAACCAACTCTTCAACTTTAAATTATTATTTTTTTCTCTCTGCTATAAAAATCAGAATTCATTTACGAACTTTCTGAAAGACAAACTAAGGCAGAGAATTAAGTAACATTTTATTTTATATCTAATTATTAATTTTATTGATTATATATATTTTTAAATTATTTTTTTGTTTCAACAATATTATTTTATACTTTGTTAAATTAGAATTGTAACTATTCGGAATTCCATAGGTAGGAATGGAATGTGGTAAAAAGGGAAACAATAATAAATCCACAAAGTGCCAAAAATGGTTGGTTCATACATTTATTTTAATTTTAGTCTAAACTACATTTCATTTCAGCACTCAATTTTTATCTAAATTGCTCATGTTTTATTTTAAGTATTCCCCAGTTGTCTCGAGTATTGAGAGTCGCCGTGCCACTCACTGCCTGAATTGGCCGAGGTAAATGTTTTTATTTTATTTTTACTATTATTACTATTTTTCTCCTAGATACTAGGGGTGGCGCCCAACAAAAACACATTTTTATACATCTTGACATTAACTAACGTTATGTAAACAAGATTCAGAAGACACTGATATTAAACCAGAAAACTATATAAAATTTATATAATAATACATTATTTTCTCTTGTAATTTTTTCATTTCAATATTGATGTAGTCCAGACATGCCATTATTATTTACTGCATTCTGTTATCATGAGTTAGTTCAGAAATCACATTAAATGTCCATTTATATTGATTAAATATAGGGTCCTCTATAAACCTGTCCGGGATTCAATAGTTAAATAACTTAAGGAATATTGAACTAATTTACATGATTTTCGATGTAAACAGTGTGGCAACACTGCAAGTTTTCTTCTGTATATTCAATTACTCTATCTATTTCTACTATACTAGTACCTTATTCCATTTTCTTCCATAAATATTTTAATATGTAATCCCGGTCACCTTTTGCGATGAATACTGTTTTGCACAAGTCACCACATGATATAATTAAGATGATTCCTCTCAGCAAAAATTCAGTGCAAAGAAGCATAGATGAAATGGCTGAGAATGTAGAAGACCTACTATGCAACACGTTAAAGACAACAGAAGTGGCATTACAGCTGGACGAGTCAACTTTGCCAGGCAATGAATCTTTACTTCTCGCTTATGTGCGTTTTATAAAATACGAGAGTTTGTCTCAAGAGTTATTATTTGCCAGATAACTAAAAATCGATACTAAAGTAGAGTCAATATTTCATGTTGATGAGGAGTTTTTCAAAGAAAAGGAAATTCCACTTACTAACAAACTTGCTTGTGTAACTGATGGAACACCAATAATGACTGGTCACTACCGTGGGTGTGTCACTTACTTAAAAAAAAATCGGTGCCAAATATCTTTACCATTCACTGTGCCATTCATTGCCAACATCTGGTTGAAAAAACTTTCAGTGGATACCTACACAATTCCTTACACACTGTTATTACTGCAGTGGATAAGATTAAAGCACATACTCTCAATGATCGACTATTCCGGGAGCTCTGTGCTGAGAATGATGAAGACTTTGAACGTTTGTTGCTTCACACTGAAGTTCATTGGACATCCAAAGGAAACTGTTTGAGACGCTTTTACAACATTTTTGACACTATTGTGGAATATTTTGAAGAAACGAATGCTTTGCTCAGTAATGAACTCAAAGAAATCAAACATGACATTGCTTATTTGTCTGAGCTATTTACAAAGTTTAATGAAATGAATTTGCAGTTGCAAGGCAATGAAACCAATCTTATTATATCCAAATATGTCGTATCTACATTAATTATAAAATTAATTATACTGAGATGCAACATAGGTTGTCACGAGCTATACCAATTTCTGAGCTTATTTGAGCTAGAAAAGAAAGTCGGGATACAAGATGACAATCTGCAAGTTTTTGTGACCATTTGAATATGCTGCATGAAGATATGTCTGATCAGTTCAAAGAGCTTGTTATGATGGAAATTCCAGACTGGGTATTAAGTCCCTTTTCAGATATTGAAGAAGTTGGAGCATTGGAGGAATAACTCATTGAGCTACAATACGACATTGAGCTGAAGCCAAAGTTTAAGAAATCGTACCAGGAGTTTTGGTTACAGAAGGAAATTCCTGATCACTATCCTGCATTATGGAGAGTGGTTAAGAGGCTCCTGATTGCATTTCCAACGTCGTATTTGGTGGAATGTGGTTTTAGTGAGGTCAGCCTATTTCTCTCCAAGCAAAGAAATCGACTCCAGATTACTAAGCGTGGTAATTTAAGACTAATGTTAAGTGGCATTAAGCCAGACATTGAGAAACTAGTATAATTTCATCAAGCTCATCCATCACATTAAGAATTTACAGAATAGTAGTGTACTCGACCTAGTTAATAAACGTGTTATCTAATAATATGTAGTATTTAAAAACTTTGAAAAGATTATCACTGGATCGAGCCCATCAATCATGTTTAATTAAATCAACTTAAACAATATATTTTAATTTTGAATAATAATTGTTCCATCCTTGAATTTTATTGCTATTTTATTCATAATGGGTCGTTGAAAACCACTATTATGAATATTGATTTTTAGAATAAAGAATAGGGAGCACTGGGCACAAGTTTTTGGAACCAAGGGGGCGGTGACTAAAAACAATTTGGGAACCACTTCTCTAGTGCATGCACGTATGCCTGAAAAATTGCACTGTCAATTTTATATACCGGAAGTTACGCATGCGTACTAGGTCATATTTTCAAAAAACAGAAATTGTTTTGCCAATTCGCATAACAGAGAATATTAACAAAACCAGTAACTCAGGGGAAACACCCCTCCTTTTTGGATATACAACAGCGAGTTTTTAGACCTTTTAAAGATAATCGAGTAGGGTGGGAAGGACACCAGTTTGTAAAGGGCCTACTTCGAAGTGCTTTACATACTCAGTTAACAAGTTAACGTAATTTGTGGGAAGAATTTCCTACAGCTTGAGTTCCTGTTCAGTAAAGAGGAAGCCCCATTTGAAAGTCGGATTTATATAACAACCGCGCTGCTCCAAGTGGCCGGATGTTTGACAACAGTTATAGTTATAACACCGAGGATAGGTCAGGGCGTGTATATGCTGAGTGGGGACATTTCTAGAAAGAGTACCTTTGTCTAATCTAAACGCGTTCGACCTGTTCTAAAACCTACATCATATTTATTACACTTGTATGGTAATTCATCTATTTCAATAAACTATATCAAAACAAACCCCACAATTATTTGTTGCTGCCTTCTCATCCCACTAAGCCATCATGACACGTAGGCCCGCGGGTTGGGCGGAGTAGCGACAGTATCATTATTATGAAAAAAACCCCCACTTAGTTACTTCAATACTTTCAGAGAGCTGGGACCCCTCTCTATCCCCAATCATACGGTTATGATAGTTTTTATTTTTCACATCTACACGTCTACATTTTACTTGACTGATTCAATGAATTCTGACATCTTAATCACTACACTAGATACAATTTAACCCAACCAAAATACACACAACAAACACTGCTTGTGGATGTTAGAACAGAAGCTGTGAATACAAATACGCCCTTTGTCTGAAATCTTAGAGCTAGAATAATGTGAGTTTCTCCACGTGGGGTTCGCGTGAAAATATAAACATATTTAATCGCGTCAAACGCTTGGGATTCACCCGCGCCGATCGCTTTCGTTCGCTCACGTAGGACACTGCCTAAGAATTGCTATCCAACTAAGTACCAAGTGATCGGAACAAAGAGATGTTCTGGCATTTTTGCTGAAATACACACATAGCTGAATTCCACTCATAAAAGTTTTAAGTGGTGCACCAACTGTCAGATAGTGATTGTGCTTCAACAAAGACTTTCTGTGAGTAATTTATTCAGTTGGTGATAAAGCAACCAGATCTCATTCGGCGACTGTAATGTCAGACGAAGCAGATTTTGAATTGTGTGGAAATGTAAACAAACAGAACAAGAGATACTGGAATCAAACTAATCCTCAATAAGAACTTCATTAGAGACCTCTCCATAGTCAAGAGTGTAACGAATCACGGGTTGGGCTCCTTTTGTTAAGAGCCGTTCGCCGTCCTTGTTTTTTTTTATCCTACATAAGGGTGTCGTCTGGAAAGCTCTCGTTGGTCGTCTTTTAGCTATGCCATATTTAACTTCTTGGATAGGGTGCTACTTTAAGAAAAATACTTGTTCACTTGTTGATATTTATTTAAATATATACGTATTGTTTGTTACGCCATTTAACACTCGAACATGTTGATAATATACTTTTTATAACGATAGTTTAAAACATTTCTGTTTCAGATGACGATTTAGCGGAGAAGACGAGTTCAACATTATACCATCTTTCAAGGCTTGGGTCTGTATTCCCCCTAGTTTCGTACTCTCAAACCCAGCTCACTACTTGGTTTCTTTCTATCTGAGCACAAAAACAAAAAATAGGCATGGCTTAACTATGCACCTGCTCTTAAATACTACGTGCTACAACCCGGAAATAAAACCATGTTTCGGATACGTGCCGCTAAAAGAAAGAAAAATAGAAACATGGCTGTCATTTGGAAAAGATGAATTTAATTTAAAATAACTGAAAAAAGAAAAATGAAAATATTTACTTTAAAATATGATTTTATATATTTAAAGGACGGAAAAATCAATGTCATTACAAGAGACGTCTTGGTGCACAATTTCAACATTCGTGGTTATTGGTCTGCACTTTTTTTAGATTAAAATGGTCGTACGATCACTCGAACATCAGACCAATCGCTATGTTGTCATGTTGACTGAGCTCGTACTTCCAGAACTTCACAATCCGTTTATTGTGTATCTTACGTATGTCTGCTACACAAATTACTTGCCGTTGAACTGCCTCTCACCTTATTCACCTCTTCCAATCTTTCCTGTCGGGTTGTACGTATCAGGTTAACTTGAACGCCGTGCTATCTGCCTCTCGTCCCATACTTGCTCGTGTTGCCCAGCGTTCTCCACCTCTCACTATTCTATATTAGTTGTTAGTCCGTGATATCCTTACTCCCTTAGGTTGCAGTTTGTCCCTTTACGTGGATTACACAGTGTTCATGGCTCAGTCCATTGACGGCCATGTTCTTTTGGATAAGCTCTCCTGAGTCCTCCGTTTATTTGCAACCTACTTCACTTCTTGGGAGCTCCAGATTAATCTGTCCAGGACCCAAACTATCATATTTATTTGACGTAATACCTGGCATTTCTCTTATCTCTTATTTGGGGGTGTCGTTCTTTGGCAGATTCAGTCCGATACCTGAGGCCAATGTGGGACCGTCACTTTCACTTTGACGAGCATATCACTAAAGTCCAAAACTTGGCTTGCATGCTCTTGTCCCGGTTCTCCGACCTCATGCTTATCTTGTTACAATCTTATAGTATTTATCTTTAGTTTAACTCTGCTGCCGTCTGGGGTCACGTCTCCTCCATAATTTCGGACCTCCTGTTTATTTATAACACCTAAGTTTCCACCTCCTACTTGGTTTTCAAAGCCCCTCCCCTATATCCTAAAAATTCAGATATCTATAATAAGGACTGCCATTTTTTAAAATTGATCCTGACCAGAGGGCGGATAAAAATTTCCGTAGGCTCCGTTATTTAGCTAATTCTTTAATCAGGTTTATTGGCTTTGATTCCAGGGGCCCATCGCCCCCTCAGCACTTGATTTGTCACCTCCTCCAGTCGTTGAAGAAGTCCTCTAGGTTCTAGTAATTTCTTATCTTCCTGCAAGATGGCAAAACATTATATGGCAATAAATTGGCTGTAATAATCATATTATAGTTTTTTCAAGTTTTAATTGTATTATTTTCAAGCACTGCTTTTTTAAAAAATTCTCCATATAATGCATTAATTTTTTTCACAGAGGTTTATTCTTCCGAAGTTCTGAATTTTACGATCTGTCGGTATTTGTATGTGTTAGCTTATTTTGGGAGCTGGTGCACCACTTATAACTTGTATGAGTGGGATTCAGTTCTGTATGCAGTTCAGCAAAAATTCTAGCGCATGTCTGCTAATAGGCTCTAGAGTGCCACCTCTTCTTGATTCATTGTATCGAAATTAATATAGTAAAACAAAGTTTAAACATGTGTGGAAGATCCATAATTATTAGTGGCACTAAGTTTTGTGTTTCAACAATGGCCTTCACGTTTGCGTTTTAAGACTCTGCCACTACCAGCTTAGTATATGAAGGCGTAGAAAGTTAATTTTCTTAGAGGAGAGTGGTCTACTAGAAAATGTTACTATGTCGTTAGGCAATACATGTTTTTATACGTATAGATTATACATGGACCATCTCCTATTCCTCTCAACACCCTTTCTATGCCCTTTGTTGTATGTATCAATGTACAGTACAGTGCCTATAGCTCTCACAGTTGCTGATTGTGTTTAGTGACGTCACATTTCTCAACTCTCTCCAATACTGACAATATTATGACAGTTCTTACCTGCAAGGCATCTTTGGTGTTGGCCCCATAGCGCTTTCCGAAACGGAACTTAAGTGTGGGGCAGTGTCCTGTGTAACTGAAAAGGATAAAAATAAAATATATTATGATTATGTTCTTAGATAGTTTCATTTATTTTATTTTACATCATGCTACTTCTTTTAGTTATTACTCAGCTTTACTAAGGAAGTTACAGTTGGATTTGGGTAGAGGGAAACTTGTAAAAAATACTTCATAATTCATGTGCGAAACTCAGAGAGGTAGTAGAGGATGCAAAAGGAGTGGATTGATGTAAGCAACCTGGTGGAGGAAATACTCACTTCTCCCCCAAAAATGTGAGCGAGGCCACAAGGGCTGGTCGGCAACACGTGTAAGTAGGCCTAATAGAGGCAATCGTGGTATTGACACAGTGTTACTACAAGTTTATATATATAAAGAAATATGCATCTTAAAATAACCTTGAAAACGTGTAGATGTCCGTGATGGGAAATGGGGGGTGGGAGGGCGGCGAGATTACTTAATCATGCCACATCGTTTGGATGACAAAATAATACTGATCCTGTCTAGAGATCTTACAACATGGGGTTTTATCACTAAGTTAAAAACCATGTCNTAGAGATCTTACAACATGGGGTTTTATCACTAAGTTAAAAACCATGTCCTGTCTCTTATTTGCATGTATGTGGATGTGATTTATAATTAGATTAAAATTGAAATATTATATCAGTGAATTATTATTTTAATGTAATCACTTCTTTAAACAAAGTAATTACGCGACCCAATATCACACGCACTTAATTAGATTATACAGCTAAGAGAATAATATATTTTTTAAACTATTAGAAAAGGTTCCTACATCTTCCAACGGCGTAATAACAACCAGTAGTACATCTTAAATACTATCCTGACATAATAATACACAGAATTTATGGTGAGATTGTATAAAGGTTTATTATTTTGTACATTGTAAAAGTGTTGCCAACTAAAGCAGAACACTTTTGACACTTAACTGAAAAGTCAACAATGTTTTTTTAGCCCGCTTTTGTGGCCGCCCCGTCTAAGACGTCACTTTCGCAATATACTAGACTGCTGATGACGGGTTCAAATCTCGGTCGGGTGTACTGAGGTTTTTTCTTTCAAAATTGTTTTCCACTCTCCCTTCACGCCAAAATGGGTACATTTCCTCAAAATATAACCTTCTTAATCCCTGAAACCATTAATGTAATTAGTAGAAAATCGTATAATCCAAACGGGTACTAAGATGTGGTGTTGAATTAAAAATTTAAGGGCTTGGTAAAATAATATTGCCACAAACGCCCACCAAATCAAACATTAATAATGTTGTCTTCTTTCCCCCTCGAAACCACACAACTTGTGTTCGAAAATATTTTTCTTATTTTGAATAATTTACGAGATAAACAACTGGATATTTAAATAAACCTCATATTACTTATAAAATAACATTTTAAGTTACTTTTTTAAGCGTCAAAAAAGTTTCTTCTTACCTGAAAATGTACTTACTGTACACTTCAGTTTTGTGACAACTATGGAGTTAGCTCTAACTTCAGGGTGACCTGGTGGTCTAGGGGTAAGGTGTCAGACTTCTATGCTGGCGGCCGGGGTTCGATCCCCGGTCCCGGCAAAGATTTATCTGATTACCAAACCCTTCCTTCAACTCTGACAAGACATCTTGTGAATGTGAGGAATGCCAGGTCTCCACCGTGGTTCGGATTCCACGTTAAACTGTAGGTCCTCCATTTCATCTCACAATCACCCTACCATTACACATTAGCGTAAGTGCGTATAACCCGAACGGGTAGTAAGACGCGGTGCTAATAATAATAATAATCTATAACTTCGGTTCTTGACACTTTTATTTAAACATTTGTAAAAACAATAATATAATATATATAGTTGTGATACAATCAAGGAATTACTTCAGTCGATTCAAATGCAAACCCATTATTGTGTTGTCTTTTACCACCTATCTCCGTCCCTTATAAAGTTAAAAAAAATAATTTCAAATATCGAGATCAATTTTTTTTCGATAACACAGATTTTCTTTAGGCTCTGATTCAAAAATACGTGAAAGATAAAACCGTTCGTAGCCCAGGTACATCCACAGCTACAATATTAATCATTTTATTTTTAGCACTGCGTCTTACTACTCGTTCGGGATGCACGCCTATGTACTAATTACGCTTGGAGTTTTAGGGATTAAGGAAGTTATATTTATAGAAAGTGTACCCAAATTTGCGTGGAGGGAGAGTGGAAAACCCATGTTGTAAAAATCACGCTAGGTACACCCGACTGAGATTCTAACCTCAATCTCCCCGTCATCGGCAGTCTAGTCTACTGCGAGAGTAGCGCGTCTTATACTATGCGGCCACTGAAGAGGGTTCCCACATAATTATTTAAATAAAATTTGTCTCAAATATTAAGGCATTTGAAGTCAGCGAGATAATTTGTGACTGGAATCCACACCGGTGATCTCATGATCCAAGCCGTTAGTCTCGCAAATTACTGGATTGCCAGTGATCGAGAGGTCAAGGTTATAATCTCAGCTGGGTGTACTAGTGACGATTTTCCGACATTATTTATTTTTGTGGTTTTCTCATTTGTTTTCAGCTCTAATGCGGGTGCAGTTTATTTGACCTCCCCATCCCTACCTCTTAAAGTAAGCCCTTTGTAAGCATGCTGTCAAATATACTAATAATTGTAATGATAAAAACGGCGCCTATACACGGAGATTGAGCCCATTTTATCGAAATATAGTTTTAAATATAATATCTATCTTAATATATCTAAGAGATATCCTAACTTCATAAAACATACCCTGCATCGGTGGGCACGCGGATTAAGGCATCAATCTCGTATTGCCTGGTTTTCCAGCGATGAGAAGTTTGTGGTTCGAATATCGGCCGGGTGTACTGAGAATGGTTTACCAGCCTCCCAATACGTGAATGCATGCACATTTTCTATAAACTCTACCTTTATGAAATCTTTATCGTTAGTATAAATATGTGAATAGTCCAGACGGTTAGCAACATACAAAGCACATAAAAACAAACATGTTTAGTAAAAAATATTCTCATCAATATTTATAATTAATTAATATTCTCATTAATATATGTGATTTGTCGGCCCTGTTATTCTATGAAATATATATAATTTTTTTCTCATTTCGTTCTTTTCAGTGGAACCTATTCAAGTGGAAGGAATAACAATCACCAAAGAAACAAAACTTAATTTTACTTTCTAAAATGCCTCTCTCCGTTATTTTCCCTCATAAAAGTTTGTATGCAGATCCCATTGTTCCACGGTCAATCTATCGCCCGTCTCCCAACTTGACAATGGAGGAGGAGAGTACGCATCGTTCCGTGTCGCCTCCGAGACAGGAAGTGACGCCCCTAATTAGCGACAACTTGATTAAATGCAGGTTACCACCACCTCCCGACACGTGCGTGAGTTGGACGGAACCTGCCGAGTGTGTGTCTGGTCAAATGGTGGGCGATGAGAGCCTGGAAGCTCGCCAGTAAAACAATATAGATCAGGAGTGGCCAGATTTTTGATTTAAGGCTCTACTCCAAAGAAAAAAATTATTTTGCGATCTACTACGGAACCATCTGCTTATATTGTTTGTTTCATCGGTAAAAAATTAATAATTCATTTTGTGTTTTAGTAGTAAAATTATATTACATAAAGAAAGCTATAGTTTTTTCACACACTGAAATTGAGTTGTTCATCAAAATACATTTAATTTCCCTGAAAAAAGTATTTCTCACTAATACTTGATTTCGAAGTTGATGCAAGACTCCGCATAATCTTAGGATAGTTTTTTGAATGAGAGTTTATAATTATTCTGTCATAAGCAAAGGTAATATTTTAAAGGGCCATTAGTCAGATAGCTTCGATATTTAGATTCTATAATGTTTATCTGAGAAGAATCTTCAAACTCTCTCTTTAATTTTCCTCCTCTCTATCTTCTTTAATCGATCAACAAAACTAGCGGCCGCGGTCGACCGGTAGATCGCGATCGACTGTTTGCCCAACTTTGATATAGATAAAAGGGAAAGGTTATTCGAATCTTAATGCCCTCGGATACTTAAGGTGGGCGTGTATGTTAAGCGAGAAAATGTCAATGTTTTTGCAGTTTTAATAGCAAAACCTTTTTGGCTAGAATAAATCATATATTGCTCTATTACAAACATAGAGTTTAATTTTCTCCACACGGTGATATCAACATTTGTTGAATATCTGTCATGATAATGTTAGCATTTAATGATAAACTTTTTAAATGAAGAAAAAAAGTCGTAGTTAAATTCCAGGACATTCTTAACAGTTATTCAAGAGCTGTCACCATTGTGAAGAAAATTAGATTCTATATTTCTACTTGGTAATTATTTCATATTTTCTGACCAAACAAAGGTATTAATAAAGAAACTGCAAAAACACTTACCTTTTCTCGCTTACCCTACACTCCCACCTTTTAAAGACGGTTCCGACCTGTATTGTAGATGTCTAGACTGGATTTTCATGTATTTAAGCTTTATTCGGCGACTTTTAAAGATATAACATTGCATTTTTTTAATAGTTCTAAAATTTGTCTTAAATTCTCACTTTCTTGATCTTAAAGTTTTTTTTTTTGGTAATAGTTTTTTTAACCTCCTAAGATTTAGGTTGTTTGGTCTAGTCACGAAAATAGCCTTAGGAACACTCCTGCGAGAATGTATATTAAAGTCCGTGGAATCATAGTTTTATCTAAAAGTAAACATAAAAATGAAAGTAAATTCTGCCCATGGGCCAATAGTAGAGTGAGTGTTTATACTCGTCAGTGGAAGAGGAAGGGTGTGATCAAGAGGTAGACTAGAGGCTTTATTTCCTTCCCTAGGTTTCTATTTTGAAAATTGGTGTATGAGTGTGATAGTGCGTAAAGTGCTTTTAGTCGTCAAATTAGGATGCAATTCACTCCGCAAAATAGCTTAGAATTCAGCCGGTAAGTAACGTCGTTAAGAGCCTATCCCACCCTAAGGTTAGCATCTGACATAGGTAGAAAGTACAGCTCAAACAAGACGTCGAGTCTTGGTGAGGTTTCCTGTATTCTACTTTTAAAAATGAGTAGAATTGAGACCAGTGAAACGATTTAACAGTATTTTTAAAAATAGAACGAAAATTAAAAATGATTATTTTAAAATTAAAAAAAACAATTCAACTGATCTCAATCTCGCTGATGGCATTTTAATAATACAGAAAACCTCACTTTGATACGTTTTCTAGTTCGAGCCTAATCTAGAATCTGGTTTCCCAGATAATCTGTCATTAGGTTATATCTTAAGGATATTTGAGATCCTACGGTTTGGAAAAATGTCAGATTTAAAATTTAATTTTATATTTATATTGTTGAGTCTGAATATTTTTAGAGCTACCAAGCTAGTGATTTATTCCAAAATGTTTAAATATTTAGCACCGCGTCTTACCACCCGTTCGGGTTATACGCTTAAGTACTAATTACGCTAATGGATTAGGAATTGGGAAGGTTAAATTTAGAGGAAGTAAACCCCCCATTTGCGTGTAGGGAGAGTGGAAAACCGTTTGGCAAAAACCACTTCCAGTTCACCCGACCGAGATTCAAACCTCTATCTCCCCGTCTTCGACAGTCCATCAAAAAAAGACTAGCGTTTTAGCCAACTACGCCATCGAGGCGGGTAGCCCAAAATCGTTATAGAACAAAACTAGCTATTAAACTGCAGAAAAATATAGTACCAGTTAAATTATGGTGAATTCACATTATAAAAAATCGTTAAGATTTATATTTTTATGTCAGCAAAATAATTAAGGCAAATCGAATTAAAATCTAAAAACAATAATTTCACTATGGTAAATTTAACCTCTTGCGAAAATTGTTTTCTATGATATAATTTGGATTAGAGATACAAAATTTGTATACAGCATGAAATTTCAGATTTATAAAAAAAAGAAGTAGATTCGATTAATCTTTAGTTAAAACATATCAGCACACGACTTACAAACTAATATTATTCAATGAGTAAAGTAACCCCCAGCCTCTGACTGGGAATTTTATCATTATATAAGAGGGGACAGTACCATTTCTTTAATTAGATATTTTCCATATGAACAGTGAATCGAACCGTGAGTCCTTAGCTCAGTACAGCCGAGCCACCGGATGAGATAAGGAGAGCTAAGTAGTAGTAGCTGTAGAAAGCACGCTTTATAAAATAAATCCAAGGAAACAGGGTGAATGAGAATAACGAGGGAAGCACAAGAGAGAGAATGAGAGATCTAATTGGGTAAAATACCATAACACACCCGTTTTATTCGACTAGGGGTCTAACTAAACCTGTCCTCTCAAGTCAGAGTGAAATACACAGATGCAATCTTAAATGTTGGGAGTTAAAAAAAACACCTACGTTAATTATTAACAAAATATTTGTAAAACAATATCACTAATATCACTTAGATGTTTTGTGTTTAATCTACTAATATATGCTACAAGACACTATAAAGTTCGGTTACATTGGCACCGCCAACGTCAGGGCTAGGCGAATAGTTGGGACTCTTGACCAAAGAGGTCAGGGCTAGCTACCAATCAGCTGCATTATTGATGGTTTTATCTTAATTCTCTTTTATATTCGCCATCCAGGTGAATGCTTCAATATGCTTCAACATTCAACTACTTCGTCCTCTAGCCTAAGATACATTCAGATTGGAATAAACCTAACAGTAACAAAATTTACTAAAACATTTTAACTAGGCCTATATTTATATGTTGAGCCATCTGATCTGCAAGTATCACTTTAGATAGAAAATATCAATATCATTGTTGAAGGGGAAAAGTTAATATTTTCTAAATGTTTACTCCTACCAAAATCATACTATCGTTACAATCAAAATGTAGATTCAACCTCTGTTTCCCGAATAAGAAAAATTACTCGGAAATGAAGGTATTTTATAATATTTGATTCACGCCAACGTTGACATCTTCTGACATTTGAAAAGTGACTAAAATATAGTCCCAGGTTAGTAATAATACCATAAATACTATTACTACTACTACTACTACTACTACTAATAATAATAATAATAATAATAAAAACCTTTGTAGGCTTTTACCAGAAATTGAATACAACACACAATACGTTTGTTGAAAATATAACCACATATTGATAATAAAAAATATAGTAATAATATTAAAAATAACTTCTTAAAGTAGGGATTCAGGGAACGCGAGGGAAGGTAAGTGTTTTTGCAGTTTTTATAGAAAAATAAATAAAACATTGCTTCTATACAAACATACAGTTTAATTTCCTTCACATGGTGATTTCAACAGTTGTTGAATAGCTGTCAAGGGTGTCTTGGAATTTAATGAAAACTTTTTTCTTCATTTAAAATGTTGTTAGATAAGCTCATGATGGATATTCAACAACTGTTTAAGTCACCATGTGAAGAAAATTAAACTCTTTATATTTGTATAGAAGCAATATTTGATTTATTATAAACAAAAAAAGGTTTTGCTCTAAAAACCGCTAAAACACTGATATTTTCTCGCGTTCCCTGCATCCCCACCTTAAATGAGTTAAATAAGTATAAATAACAATTTCATGCTCATTCATACACACAGTCAAAGCTAAAAATATTTGGTCAATTTCACAAGAAAATCCAAATTACATTGCTTATCAAAGTGACAAGACAAACTTGCAGGATGAATAATTAATCCGGAAATGTTTCAATGGTCAGTACAGTACATAAATACCGGGAAAGGATTATATCAATCGAATCAGTTAAACTGGTACGACAGACCCTCACCGACGGTATACTCAGTCCAATATGCAAAGAAAAAAGGCTTTTAAAAATTACAAACCCTTGTTTTTGCTGTCAAAATTTATAACATTATACTATTTTATTTGATTATTTTATAGGTATTGATAAAATTTATCAAAAGTGAAAGCTTAAGAACACATGACTTGGCGTATTACTACGTTAAAGTAGATATAGTAACATTTATAGCTGTCAGATAAAGTTCTTACTATTAAAATTGGACTGTAATGAGCCCGCGAGAGTGGCTTCCTCCAGCCCCAAAAGTGAATGTTACTAAATATGGGTGAGGGGTGGTGACGCTAGGCGGCCATTCTGTATTCCCACTCCAAGGAGGATGTTTAATTCAATTATTAAAACAGAGGAAGGGACTGATCAATATTCACAAGAGATTAATTAGTGATTACTATCCCTAGCTTGGGGGATAGTGGAAATAAGAGACAACTAGGTTGAAATGATTTATATTAAAGCCATATCTGGCGAATTGTCCAATACCAACGGTGTTGATTATTGTTACGGAAAGATGCGTAGCCTTTAACTTCACGCAATGAGGGAATATGTTTTAAACGAGATTTAATGTTTTTATTTGGTTTTGTTTGTTATATTTACAGATGAACATTTCCAGGTAAATTTTCCGCAGGAACGTCTTTAGTGAAACACTCAATCACTAAGCGATTAGTCGATATGTGAGTGGGGAAAGAGAACTGTGTAACGAACATAGCTGATTGCCTAGATTCCCATATGCTATTAATACTTCAACCGAGATAAATTTATTTATATCAACAATGAAACTATGAGCCTACAATGGGTTTAGACAGCGTCGCTCGTACAATAGTTGTAGCTAAGGAATACCTCTTTCTAATCCATAACAATGGAAATATCTAGTAAATATTTATTTGGATATCCGACTAGAAGAGAACTACTTGTAGATGACCGCCATTATTCTGAAGCTCCACTAAACACCACAGAAAAACGCTTCTACGGGCTCGTCTGACATGGGTAATTATTTATTGTTAGTGTTTTCTTTTAGAAGGATATTGTTTGATTCTTCTTATGTGTTTATTATAACAAAGACTCTGGAGTTTAAACGTTTTGTGATTTATTTTTTAATAATAAGATTAATTTAAATATTCAATCATTTGGTACGATGTGTTTGGGAAATCGGGATGGTCTTTATTTTAGATTACAATCCATAGATGAGTGAGCTATAAATGATGCCTAGGATGAATAATTAATGTAAAGAACGTTGTTGCGTCTTACTACCCATTCGGGCTATTCACTTATGTCCTAATTACGTTAACAGTTTTAGGGATTGGGAAGGTTATATTTAGAGAAAGTTTACCTGCATTTGCATATAGGGAGTAGAAGATCATTTAGGAAAAATCACCCTCAGTACACCCGATCGAGATTTGAACCTTGATTCCCCAACATAGGCAGTCTAGTCTACTATGAGTGGCGAGTTAGATCACGCGGCCGCCGATGTGGGTGTCAGTTTTGTTGACTTTGTGAGGCTCTCAACTTAGTGATTTATTCTCAACATGTTTAATATCTATTTTAAGTTCAACTATCCCAGTCAGCTAATAATTGTAGGGTCAAGAATCTGAAATGTGAGGTATTTCCAGTGAAATCCACAAGTAGGCCAATAACTGCTGACTCCATTGGGAGAGCACTGAATCTATGAGAAGCGATGTTCAAGCATCGCGTGGTTTTGCATGACGTGGATTTAAGCATGTTGATTGGTGCTTAATGTCATCATTGGAATCTCCTAGCTGGCATATTATAGTTAGTGTGTATCCTAGAGCAGAGATCTGGGCAGCTAGTTCCAGGCAGTTTGTTTTAGGCAGTTGTCAAGTGTGTATCAATATGAGTCCATTTAGCTATGGTGTGCCTCACGTGCCACGAGTGTAGTAATACATTGGTTAGACATTGGTTAAGACAGTGGTTAAAAAGTTGTGATCCCACTGTTGCCCACGTAAGTTAGGGATCTCAAGCGATACGTTTACCGGGGATGGGTGAACGACAAGACAGAAGGTGTCAGGAGTTTGACGGCGATGTATGTGTTCAGATGGTTTTGGGAAATAGACCAACAGTAGTGTATCTGATTAGTTGTATTTTCTTGAGTCTCCCGCTTAGAACCCTCACTTGAACATGAGAGCTCACGGCACCTTACATTTAAGTGTCAGAATGTAAGTGATATTATATAATAAGCTCGGTCAGCCTTTACATATTGGTGTCAGATATTACAATAAGCATCTTCAGACGATGACAACTTGGAGCATTTATTTATTGATGATATATCTTGCTCTTAATGAACGGGTAGTTGTGTTTTGATTTATTTTAAGATTATTTAACTAACCTTTTGGAAACTATACATAAAAAATAATAGTTTTGTTTTAGTTTAAGTGGTACATATTATTATGTTCTGGTTAGGCTAACATTTGGGAAAGACAATCCTATAAGGTATTTCGAGGACAGTAGAGAAGAAGCAGGAGTTTCAGGGCGCAAAGGGGTAATCGGTGGTGGGAGGTAATACCTTGTAGATGCGGGGAGGTGCGCG
>CABFVX010008387.1:0-24537 GCA_902151425.1 Timema shepardi | reverse complement strand
TTGTAGACACTACCTTGTATATAACTATTGTAGACACTACCTTGTATATAACTATTGTAGACACTACCTTGTATAAAACTATTGTAGACACGGCCCGGAATGAATCATATTCCTCCGCACCTGTTCACTTCACGCATGGCATGTCAGCCGGACATGATAGATCTTCATTTTATCTCCAACACCCCGGAGTAATTGTGTCACCCCCTCCACTGCTACCGACATTAATTAACGTCACCCCTAAATGGCCTGGACGCACACCTCTTAAAAATACGTGGTGGACCGTTTTTAAGAAGATTGCAACAGTTTGAACTTTATCAAAAGTGTCCCAAGCAAGCTCACACGCGTGTAAGTGAAAAAGATAGCTCTAACGTACGCCTTCAGCACACACACCTTTCACACCCTTATTTCCTATACCCTCCCTCTCTCTCCTCATCTAGTCCTAGCCTCAACCCCAAAAATAAACGAGTCGTGTGCCTGATAAGGATGAAGTAGCACGCACACGGAATCACTCCCTCAACCTCATTCCAAAACTCTTTTTTTTCCCGCCAGTTGGAGTCTCTCTTACCCCCTTTTCTTTCTATTTTTTGTTAAAGGGAAAAACAGATGATATTTGGCCTTGAAGTACTCTTAGACTTCCAGTAAAAAAAACATGAACGCATTTGTTCAAGCAAAAACGCAACACACATATATAATCATGTGTGATCTTTCTAATGATGTTGAGGTAAAAAAAGAAGAAAAAATCCATTTCACTTTTTCAAACTAGCCTCTCTTACGAGCTATTTTATAAAATAGCACATACACGCTAGAAAAATAACCGCAAACAGTTAATGCCACATTTTAATGCATGTGTTGGCTATTAGTGGCTTACTATAACTATATAACGAGAAAACACATCGACCAGATCACATAGAGTTAATTTTTCACCTAGTGAGAGGGAAGAACCCAAATATTTACTAGATTTACATGAACATGTGGATTAGATGTCAGGTTTATTATGCCTGCCAGGCGTAATTAGGGTGGCTTAGGCTTTTTTTTAAAATCCTGTTCTTCCTCATTTTAAATATGTGGGTATATTTTTTTCAAAATCCTACCTTTCTCCTCCATATTCGTTTCACGTAGAAAAACGATGTATCCCGAGCGGGGGAAGGAAATATAGATAAGTACGTGTATATCGAGCAGATCTTGACTGTTAATTTACCCCATAGGAAAAGGACACAAGCCCATTGTATTAATGTTAAGAGATGACTTACCTTTTCAAGCTCTTAGAAGTATCATCTCACCAAGCCTTGGCAATAGTTACCTTGATTTTATTAAAAATGGATCACCTTTTAGAAAATACAAGAATAGTATTTGAGTTCAACATTGATATTATTTTACTATAATTATTAGAGTTATTTTATATCTATTAATGTGGCCACTGCAGATAATATGGTTCGAAGTATGAATAAGGGGAAATAAAATTAGTAACATTTTCTGTAAGATATGCTCATTCATAAGAACATATCGTTGTGGATGGACTACTCAAAAACAATAAATGTTTAGATTTATTCATACATTTTCTCGCTCATTTCATAATTATTTCTCTAATTAATCTGCTACAGAGAATATAAAGAGAGTGAAAAAAATTTGAAGCTTCTTAACTGCGATTTTAATATTACGGTATTTTTTTTAATTAAAAAACTTATTACTTGAAATATATAATAAAATAAGTTAGTACACTATATGGTTATATAATTTATAAAAATTGATATAAATTATGTAAAAATATTTACTAGCTGACCGTTAAATACTTTTAAAAATTCCACCAAAATATATCGATACAGTAAATAAAAACATATGTATGCAATAGCATATTTGTAGAGTTTGTTTCATTTAAGAATATACTGCCTTTAAAACTGTACAATTAAATTTGTATGTACTATATATAAGCAGGTAGAACTTTAACATATCACCCACCCTATCCTTTGATAAAACCCTGGCAAATGTTATCAAGATTTTTATATCAAAAATGTAGACATACATATAATGACAACTCCCTACTGTGTGGGACTAAGCTGTCAGGATGGGTTGCGGCCGAGGATAAGGACGGTGACTCGAAATATGAGACGACTGAATTGTGTCAATTCTCATAATATCCACAAAGTCCTGGATTGTATCCATTCTCATAATATCCACAAAGTCCTGGATTGTATCCATTCTCATAACATCCACAAAGTCCTGGATTGTATCCATTCTCATAACATCCACAAAGTCCTGGATTGTATCCATTCTCATAATATCCACAAAGCCCTTAATGGTATCCATTCTCATAATATCCACAAAATCCTGGATTGTATCCATTCTCATAATAACCACAAAGTTCTGGATTGTATCCATTCTCATAATATCCACAAAGCCCTTAATGGTATCCATTCTCATAATATCCACAAAGCCCTTAATGGTATCCATTCTCATAATATCCACAAAATCCTGGATTGTATCCATTCTCATAATAACCACAAAACCCTTAATGGTATCCATTCTCATAATATCCACAAAGCCCTTAATAGTATCCATTCTCATAATATCCACAAAGTCCTGGATTGTATCCATTCTCATAATATCCACAAAGTCTTGGATTGTATCCATTCTCATAATATTCACAAAGTCTTGGATTGTATTCATTCTGAATGGTTTCCATTAAAACAGTTTTCAAATAAACGGCTTTAACAAAAATCCTGATTTGTATCCACTGTAATTATTTGTATTATATCCAAAATATCTTGAATTGTATCCATCCTGATTTGTATCCATTTGATTGTAGTACCACATGTATGATAGATGGCAGCGGCAAAGACTGTCCTTAAATCATTCCGCGCTTACTAGAGAGCAGCACTATCTTTATGTTAATCTTATATATAAAAATTACTTATGGTCTTATTACTTTAAAATCTATACATGGATTTTAAAATATAAGACTTATTTCTATAAACACTACATAATATTCCTGTTTATAAGATGCTTGTTTAATACACAAAAATATATATATATATAAATATCCCATGTATCATATTGTTGGCAACACTGTATTAAATACTATATTATGACAAATTGACATCAGTAGCTACATTAACAATGCCATTTTGTTAAACTTTTGCACACGAAGAACTATCACCCACTCTAAGAAAAGATTAAAGTAAGTTATATCTCACACAGGACATGGCAATAAAGAAACAATGTTTTTGTAATTGTATGCGTTTAATCTTCATAGATATGTGTTAAAGTGTCATATCCTATAATTTACAGATAATTTCATCTGTTTATAGTGTAGGGCTACCTGGGTTGAAGTTGGATCGAGAAATGTTATTTATAGGCTATCATATTCAACTTGAACACAGGCGTACATTTTATATGCTAGCTTTGTTAAGTTTGATTGGAAAACTCCCCACTCTCCGCTACAGCTTTATGTCCAGACGATGTGAACTACTACTACTACTATTATAGTAGGAATGCCTAACAATATGTCCAGCTGAAGTGAAATGAGAAGGATGTCAGTGTTTAAAAATAAAAATCTTTTCTTCTACCTGTTATATAATAAAGTTCATCTTGTGGTTTGAAGGAAATTCTTGATACTATGGTTAAAATTGATTATGAACCGGTAAACATATAAGTTAAGGACTTATGTTTATTTCTATAATAGTAGGTATATAAAGAGAGCGGAATTACTTGTTTTTCTTTGTCATCATATGACAAGTTTTATATATTTTTCCATCCTTACACACAGAAACAAAACAAATCTCCAATGATAACAGAATTAATATTGTAAAATAAATTATATATTATCTTAACAAATCAACAAAACTTGCATCAATCACAGAATAACGTTATTATTTATAACGTGAATATTCAAAGAATGCCACAACATGACACCGAAGTATTCAATAGGCAAAAGCTATAATTTTTATTATTTTATACAAACTCAACCTTTCAGGCGTCAACATATTTTTCATAAAATTTCGCTATCCTGAAATATGACATTTTTAGAACTATTAAAAATGTTTATTGATTTTAGGAAATGCTTCCCTATGTACCAATTTTAGACTAAATCATAATTATTTTTATGAAACAATAATTTGTAGAGTACCCTTTTATTATTCTTTTAAAAGAAACACTAATAAGTATTTATCTTTTTATATATATTAACATAACGATAGTGCTGCTCTTTAGTAAACACGAAATGAGTTAAGGGGAGTATCTGCTGCTGCCATATATTATACAAGTGGCACCGCAATTAAATGGATACAATTAATAATGGATATAATGATTTTGTCGATATTGTGAGAATGGATACAAATTATACTTTTTATTCGTGGTGTTTGTTTAAGAAATGTTTGAATGGAAACCATTCAGCTCCCCCAGAAATATAACTGTGTGGGCCTAAACTGTCAGGATGTGTTACAGACGAAATATAACTGTGTGGGGTGGTAATTGACGTTCGGCTTGGGGTTTTACTCTACTACCTTGCTCTGTTACAAAATGTTATATTGATAAGAAGTATTAACAAATATTACAGAACTTAACGAAATTACTTGGAGCTTGCGACAGATCGAAGTATAGCAAGGAATGCTTGACCAATGGCATGACTGACCTCTAGGTGGCCCTACACAGAAATGAGCCCCCAGCACCTTGGGCATGACGGTAGCCCCTCAGCACTTGTATTCGGTGACCCGGCGTCCTAACCCACGTAGCTCCCAAAATGGTCAGCGTGACCCTTCTAGGTTAGATGGTGAGTAGTCATCCCAGTTAACTCGAAATCATTCCTCTTTATTTTCCCTTCAAGCCTGATTTATCTTGAGTAGTGCTGACACTGTTTAAGTTGTTAGCGCATGTGTTCTATTGTTTACTAATTATGAAAAACACCTTGCAATACTCGCTTTATCACTCACAATCCACAACACAACAATGTTAAAACAAACAAACCCCTCAATTTATGCCATGCCGATTACAATAATTTAATGAAAATAGCTTTGATGGATTGTCATAATTTTATAATATTTATAGTTTGAAATAGCTTTTATGAAGTAGATATGGAATTGTTATTTCGGTCAATATCACAATGCAAGTATAAATGTCTTCGCTAAATATTATTCAATTTGTAAAATAAGGCAAACATAGTTTTTAAATCAATATTTTAGAAAATAGACTATTATTATATGTACTACTTACTAGATGACATTAGGTTCTCTAAGATAATTGCTGCACTTAAATGTAGGCCTTCCTTCACCTATCTATATATTGATCTAGTTATAACCTGTCATTACACCCCATCTATTTCATGTCCTATCCTGCTAGATTTTGTTACGCTAACAATGTCTTGCTATTTGCTAATGGTGTGTAATTTATCATTGTGTTGCTTCATCTACTATCCAATATCTTCATATCTTTTGGTACCAAATATTTTTCTTATCACTTTGTTTTTGAAAACGGTATATTTATTCTTGTCATGTAAGATAAGATACATTTTTTTCCCAGCCCTAATGAATAACCAGTGAAACCACTACTTTGTATATTCTGGGTTTAATATTTCTTGACAACAGACAAGATGTTAACTTTCTTATTGATTAATAGCATGCATTTTCCTAATTTATATTAATATTATCTGTCAAAAGCTACCATAGCAGGTATTATTATTTTATGAACCAACTATGTATTTTATAATATTCGTATACCATCCTTCCTCCGCTGTATCACAACGGAGGTGAGAAATTCTGGGATTCCTTCAAATGCAAATGCATTACCTATGACGGAAATACAAGTACACACGTTTACAATATTTGTTTATTTGTTTCGAAAACTTTTAAAGTAGAGTAACTCATCCTTGAAAAGGAGCTAAGGACCCTTGCACTAAGATCATTCTGAAGTGCATTTGGCACTGAGTTAAGAGCACTGGATTCATTTCCCGACTTGACCGAATAATTGGTCAAATTTGGGTTTTTATATTACATTAAAGGTTAGACGACAAGAGAACTGAATGGTGTGTTGGTTCTAAAGTAAAGTTAGATAATAATTTATGTGCTGGTATAGTTGGTGGCTTCATAAATGTATTCTGATTATAATAATGGATATATAGGTTAAACACAGGTCCAATGGACCATGGTGTGAACACAAGTAAAGGTTTTTAATACGTTTTTCCACAGTATTATTTGATCCTATAGTTACATTAGTCAATTACAGTTTTTTTAAAAGCCTTTTAATACAAACATATTGTTTTGGTGTCAACCCTGATACCATTATAATATTATTAGTTTTATTTTTAATAGAATAGACCAAAAGGAAATAAGGTATAATGAGCTATACTGGATAGATTTAGCCCAAATTAGGGATAGGGTGTAATGAGTTGGGCTGAATAAAACTATCTCAAGATAGGGATAGGGTGTAGTTAGGTGGACTGGATAAAACAAACTCAATATAGGGATAAGGTGTAATGAGGTGGACTGGATATAACTAGCACAATATATGATTAGGGTGTAATGAGATAGATAGCCTGGATAGCACTTTCTAAAGTTAGGGATAGGTGGAGTACTTTAGTAAGCGTGGCAATGAACTTACGAATTCCTATTGCCATAGAGTAGCTAAGTTTTAGTGTTATTTTATAGGTTTTTATAATATATATAAAAAGTAAGAGTTTCAGGGAATACTGACCTGATTTCTAAAAACATGAAAATAAATCTAATAACTTTTCTAACAGAAGGTTCCTTCTATTAATTTGGGACTGTAGTTTAAAGTGGTTCAACATTTTTAAAAATAGAGGTCTTAAATAATTCTTCAACAAACATTGTAGATACACTGAAATATCTACATTACTAACATCGCTAACCCCGAAGAAACCGCAACCCCTCCCCCCCTTCATATTCTCAGTATAATTATCTCAGTGCTGTGGGCGATGCTAAGGCGGCTGTGTAACTTGCGAACCCCCACGTGACCAAGCTAAAAGTCCGATATCCTGAGGGGAGCTGTATCAAAGTTATACCAGGAGAAACGAAGACAGAGAAGGTCGTCGTACTTTCCAGAGGTCCGAGTCCTGATATTCTATTGGCTGTGGGAACCGTTCTGTCTGGTTTTCAGATGGTTCCAAAAGACGAGACTTATCAAATGACACGGCGAAAGGTTCTTTGATCCAATTTCTAGAGCTTGCAAAGGAGAGAAGTTAAAAGGAAACTGAAAGGATACAAGTGAGAAAATGGAAGGAAAAACAAAGGAGATAAGAAAAAAAACAAAGAAAATAGTGAAAATGTTAGAAAGAAGATAAACTTAAGCCAACACAACAGTTCAAAAGAGAATTTATAAGCAGAAGGCTGAGAGAAATAAACTGAAATATATAATAATTATGTTCATAAACTAAAATTTGAAGATTGGAAGAGAAAACAGGTAGGTACTGCCAAGATGTAAAACTTTCTTTTTATATGTGAGCTACGTTGTGTGAATGGAGGCAAGGCGCACTAAAGGGGGAAGGATAACGTAAATAATATATAAGGAGAAATCGAAGAAGAAGAAGAGAGAAATAATCGATACTATGGTTGACGAAGCTTCTTCTGACAGCTTAAAGAGCCACTAGATCTACTTTTAGACATTCATATTCCAGTGGATATATCTCTACGCTTTAACTTCAGACAGGTGGTGTCACTGTCGTGATGAAATTTAGCCAATATTGACACTTATAATATACTCTTTTTCCCTCTCCCTCCCTCTCTCTTTCTTTCTCTCTCTCTCTCTCTCTCTCTCTCTCTCTCTCTATATATATATATATATATATATATATATATATATATATATAGTTATATATATATATATGGGTAGTTTTGAGCTCAAGGAAAGCTCAAGATCTAATGTGAGTCACCCTATATTTTCAGCCTGGCCCATTTGATGTCTGCGTGAAGGTATCTCTTTAGTAGTTAGTACATAATTGACCCGCCAGGTGGCCGTGTGGTCTAACGTGCTACTCTAGCAGTATAATAAACTCCCGATGACGGGGAGACCAAGGTTCAAATTTCTGTATTGTGCAATGAGGGTGGTCTTTCAAAAAGGTTTTCCATTCTCCCTGCACCCAAATGCTGGTATACTTCCTTTAATTATAACCTTCCTAATCCCTAAAACCACTAGCGTAATTAGTACATAAGCTTATAACCCTAACTAGCGGCGAGACGAGGTAGCTACTAACAAAAACAACATAATTCCACAATATAATTAGTGTTATTCCGTTCCAGTTGTACCACACAAACGAACACAATAATTCTATAAACGCCTCATAGCGCTGATTCCACACATCTGTCGAGTCTCATCATACACGCCATCAGCCCACATTGATTGGATCATGCATGGCGAAGAACTCACAACCCGTGAGTGACAATGAGAGGGAGATTTGAATAGAGAAATGAGATGAGATTGGGAACACAAGCAGGATTATAAAAGTGTATTAAAACACACATCAATAATCACGCCTGTTGCCTTGGGAGGTTAAGGGTAGTGGCTTGCAATTTAATAGAGGTGAACATAGAGGCACATCCATGCACTGAGACAAAGATTGATAGCTCTTCTATTATAAATGTATAGCATGTCAACCGTAACTTAATAAAGTGGCTTGGTTACAGAGCCTTGTCTTATACATTTGACTGTCGAGATGGAACGGGTTACCTTTGATCCCATCTACAGGTTCATGAACCAAATTTGATATTCAATTAAGCCATTTAAACCAAATATTGTCAATGGTGGAGCTATCGCACGTTTTACTAAGTCCTTACTACGCTCATATGAGTGACTGACTGTTTAGAGAGGACAGCTATGTTACAGTTTTATTACCAATGGGCATATCATATAACTAGAAAAAGTTACAAGAACTATATTTACGTATTCATACATCAAGTCATGTTATCCTTAGATTCTTGTTTTTATATACATTATCAATACATATGACACAACGTTAATAAAATTCTAAATTTTTATTAATACTGACCGAAAAAAAAAGTACTGAAGACCGAGCTTATGCAAATTTGGGGGTACAAAATACGACTTAAAAATATTCATCAGATCTTGCAACGTGTTGACGAAGGAGTTTCGTGGCCTGTTACTGGAGGGGTGGGTTAAGGAAACCATACCAGTAGATATCTGAACTGAGGTATTAGTCTAGTCTTGTCGGGGTTATGGTCATATTGAAGTCATGGGTTCAAATATTTATTTTAATTTCGATGTCACAAGTTTAGCAAAGCATATTGTCGGCCTTCTACCTACATATCATATTAATTAGTTTTATTAAATAACACGAGATTTAAATGGGTTATCTAGATAAAATAAACTCCATGGTGTAGGCCCACACCCGAGCAATATCGACCGAGCGGCCGCCAAAATTACCAAAGATAGTATCCACATTTTCAGATAGAGGGTGTCATGTGTTTAGCACAACGCTGTTATTCTAAGTTTTCAAACCCATAGCTGCTATTTATTAATTCAAGTATCTCCACATTTGTCTTCAGGAGGCTGAGTTTGACCCCGTTCCATACCTATGGCCTCACAGACACATTTTTGAAACGCCATAGATCGAGTTCGGGACCTCATGATCTATAGCCAGAAACTATTATAAATATATAAATAATAAATATTAAAATATGTAAGTAAAACACCCCACTTTTTACTAAACGATTGTTATGATCAACCTTTAACATTTTGACAAGACAAAATTTAGCACTTACTCCCTCGCAAACAAAATTTAATACCCCAATAAAACCTAAAAAATAATGTATTTTTCCCCTACCAAAAATTTACCCATAAGTTAGATGAAATGAGAAATCACGTTATGCACCTTGTTGAGACCTGAACCCTTCTCTCTAGAATGAAAGCCCCAATGACAACACTGCTAGCCAATATTCAATGTAAATATGTTTAAAAAGGATTTAAAGACATTTTATATTCAATTAATATTTTGCACTAGATTTTTCAGGCAATTTACTTAAATATGTAGCGTCAAGCTACGATAGGATTTCTCAATTTAGTGAATTTATGTTTTATTAGACGGATATTAAATATAGAGCATCTAAATTTTTTTTTTAAAGTTTAAAATTCTACTAATTACTGTTTTTCACTGTCACGACACTAACTTTTTGATCTTGAACTATCTTGTATGTGGTTTGTTTTTAATATATTATATTTAGCACCGCGTATTACTACCCGTTCGGGTTATACACTTTAAATACTAATTACTCCATTAGATTAGGAATTGGGAAGGTTTAACTAGAGGAAGTGAACCCGCATTTGCGTGGAGGGAGAGTGGAAAACCATTTAGGAAAAACCACCCCAGTTCACCCGACCTAGATTCGAACCTCGATCTCCCCATCCTCAGCAGTAGAGCTCAACACGACAAGCGCGTTAGCCAACTACGCCACCGAGGCGGGTGATTGTTTTTAATCTTCTATAAGCTAGTCTATGGGTTGTTCATGAAAATGACCCGTGGGAAACTTCCTGCCAAGATGTAGATAGAAGGGAATGTTTATACTCATCAGGGTAAGATAGAAAGGGCTATCAGCAAATAAACAAAAGTTCTCTCAGGGTCAACTCCTGGTTTTGTTTCCCCTTTTTATTTTTCGGACATTTTTGTTTTCTTTTGATAATGCTCAATTTGGTTAGTGGCAAGTTAAGAAGCAAATCAATTCACAATATAACTACGATTTCATCAAGTAGGTAACGTCGTTAAAAATAAATTTAGAATAACCGCATAGCAATCCACTTCAGGGGCCACATGATCTAGTGCGCTACTTTCGTGTTGGACTAATAATAATAATAATAATAATTTAAGAGAAACTACCCTCTTTATATACGGCTTGTATTTGAACTCCGAACTCATGACAAGAAAACTATACCCTGATTTTGGTAGGAAGAACATTAGAAAAAATTAAAATATATTTATTTTTGGCCAACATTCCATTTAACATAACACTTGAGGGACAGCTTATTCAACCAGTTATCAACCAACATCCCATTTAACATAAACACTAGAGGGACAGCACATTCAAACAGTTATCAACCAACATCCCATTTAACTTAACACTAGAGGGACTGCACATTGAAACAATTATCAACCAACATTACATTTAACATAACACTAGAGGGACAGCACATTCAAACAGTTATCAACCAACATTACATTTAACATAACACTAGAGGGACAGCACATTCAAACAGTTATCAACCAACATCCCATTTAACTTAACACTAGAGGGACTGCACATTGAAACAATTATCAACCAACATTACATTTAACATAACACTAGAGGGACAGCCCATTCAAACAGTTATCAACTAACATCCCATATATCATAATTCAAGATTGAACAGATCTTGACTTATATGCGATGTATGATATTTTTTCTAAGAGTTCAACATTTTGCCAACACTATTTAATATAATTTAGATTTATTTTAATTGGGCTTGTGTTCTCACAATGAATATTATCTGGTGAAGGAGCGTCAAAAGTGGATGGTTAATGTGAGAAAGTATAATGGCATATGGCAATGGGAGCCAAAAGATACAAATCTTGATTAATTTTTCAAATTATTCTTGAAAATGATAATTAAATATAATTAACATTAACTTTGTTTAACTTAAATTTTAAAGTATTTAACATAAATATGCAATATATAGGAATATCAATAACAGTTTTGTAGAGAGAGAACTGAAAAACCATAGTAAAAATATTATATTGAAAAACACCGCTGTAGGTATTTGAACTCTGGCGTCTGATGTATCAGGAGACCGAAAAAGTGTCTATGTCCACCCATAAAGTTTGTTGTGTTAGACTTCCGTTTTACTCGATTACCGTTGATAACGAGGCCGAAGTTCAAATACCGGAAGAAGAAGTTCGAATATCCGAGGAAGAAACTGAAATACGAGTGGAATAAGTTGTAATACCGACCAGAAGGTGCGCTAATTGATGAAAGGTGAAGTGGATTGGTAGACGGGTAACCCAACCACTCCTTTTGGTTTACTTATACTCATCTCACTAATGCAAGTGTATCTACATTATACTCACTATCCATACCCATATAATTAATACTCAATAATAGTCCATAAAGTTAAACGTACAAATTGTAAACAATTATAATATATTTGTTTATAATAGAATAAATGCTTTTTCGTAAATTTTTATAGTGGACGCAATTGGTTAAACAGAGTGTAAATTTCAATAGTTACCTCAAAATAAGTTTTGAAATACTTTTTAGTCAACTTTTGGGATATCATACGGATAAAAGTAAAACGTTATTTCACATGAATTAGTGAAACCTCATTTTTCATAACAAGAGAAGACAGGCGAGAAAACAGAACCGCTCCACCAACGTTATATTTTATTGAGGGCCTCACACCTAAAAACAAAACAAAGTTCAGCGAGGCTGAAGGGACCACCCACGCACACCTTCATCTTTGGTCTGTGCTGCGTGTTGGTTTTAAACCGTCTAGGAAGAGGAAACCAAATTCAGAAAGTCTCTCTTTGTGAGTTTTTGTCTTTTGACCTCGCAGGTGTTGTATCCGAGGGCGGACAAATCCCACTAGGCTGTTCCGAGTTCGAATGGGATTGAAGAAGAGATAAAACAATGGACGAAACTTTTGTAGCGAGAGAGATTCTCGCGAAACAATGGATGTGTATTTTAAAATCAAATATAGGTATATAGAAAGGTAAAATATTGTTCTCTCTATTCGTTTGAAATTGAAACCACGCAAAATTGTATAATTGTTATAATACGGTGAATGATTTTATAATCTGTAAATATTAGATATAATGCAAGAAAAAAATTTAAGTGTAAAATATAAATGATATTTATGGTAGATACCGATATTAATTTAAGAATATCTTCCCTGTTGATGGTGTTTTAACTTTCTCATACATACGTCATCTTTTGATCTGAATTCATAATGTAAGTCTAAATATATAAAGACGAAAGCCGTGACTCACTGCCTCATCACTGTATCTTCCGAACCCCTGGACATGAGATCTTGGAATTATGCTTGGTGGTTTCTTTCTGGGCAAATTAATCCGAAAAGAAGGGTTTTTATGAAATCCAACCCTCAAAAGGGTGAAACGGGGTGTTTAACATTGATTAGAAAATGTGTGATGATATTTATAAATAAGTTAGATGAATTGCCTCTTTTAATCTTTTATCACCAATATTTAAATTTAAATTTTCTGTGGTTTTTTTATATTTGATTATTTCGCTGGTCCTTCTAACTGTTTATAAATATTTTAATCTTCTACCGTAATTTTAGAGACTTTTTCTATTTATTTTTGAAATTATTCGCACTCCTGAAGCCAAGAGCTTGATTTTAAAATCTAAAAAATTTTCATATTTTCCTTGCTATTTATGAAATTTCTTTTTTCAGCCATATTATTGTTTTTTTTATATAAAAAATGGGAATTTATTTTAATTTGCCAGATATGTTACTGGCCCCCTTACCTATCTCATATATTAAAACAATTTTGGTATTTTGGGGTTATCTTTCTACCTTCTCACCAAATTAAAATCTTACCTCACAGTTAAGTAGTTAATAGATAAGTAGTTAATATTTATTGTTTTGCAAATGTACCACAGTAACCATTTTCCATTTTAAATTTAATAGGTTGAGATGACGCTGACTATCCCTTTAAATTTATTTAAATATATAAATTTCATGCTAGTACAAAACTTTTTTTATAATTTTAGGAATTTTTAGGGGAATCTCGTTAAACATTTAAGAATGCTCAGATTTTTATGGCGTTTCGGCCTTAAAAATGTCAATCTCCTACCACGCTGATAATAGTTTACCAGTGAACCCTTGCGAAACTTTTGAACATTCAACCTTCCCCTCACCCCTCAGCCCCTCCCCCCCCCCAAAAAGATTAAATATTTTGTTGGGTTGTTGAAATTAAATACTCAGGGAAGTGTATACACAAAATAGCCAAGATAATTTATTAATGAGAACGTATTTAAAAATTACAATACCTCTTTGTATACAATATTTGATATCAGATTCAATCATCTTGAGTTTAGATTTTTCTTTTAACATAAATTCTTAGCAAACAATTTGATTAAACGTAAACTGAGTATGCTATGTCAAAAGTTGTCAAATAGTTCAATCCACTGATACCTTATTCAACGCTGTAGGCTTTGTATTAGTTGAGAAAGAGGGATGTTGACAACATAAATATTATATAGGATTTTTTTAGATTTGGAAATTTCTGCTCCACCATTTCACCCTTCCCATTTTAAAATATAAAATGCTCATACACATATTTTTTTGAAGCGGTCCCCATACCTACTTGTTTTCTGTCAGGTTCTCTACCACACAAACAAATAAGAAGTTGTTTATGTTAATTTTGCAAGTTTGTAATTTTTCTTCCTTTATTTTAAACAAATACAAAGCCAGATATTATATTAAAGAGGTTTATCAAACCTGATCAAACCTGCTACGGTAGATGGGCTGCCTCGAGCATAATTTCGAGACCAGAAAACCTTGATCTAAGCGCTCCCTACTCTTTAACGTCCTATAACATTTAAAGAATCTCATTACAAGATGGATGCATTTCTTATGTTGAAATGTAGATGAATTAAATACATTTAAATTTTAATAAAATCAAGTGATAACATTTGTAGATGTAAAATTTGGCATCGATGCACATTATCACTGCCAGCAACGATTATTTAACATTAATTCTGCCTTAAAATGAAAATGTTGTTCACAGTGATCTGGCCTAAGCACAGTTGGAGACAAAAGATTTTTTAAGCAGAATGACCTAGGCTTTCATATGCTATGTATTCAACTATTTTACTAGCTCAACTTCTAACCAAATCTTTAAAAAAAAACTAGGTTCCAAAAGGCCATAACCGACTCTCCAGTGACTGATGTCAATGATAGTTCTCAGTAGCCAAAGATATCCACACGGCCATCACAGACTCTGGCTTAAGCTATGAGAGAAGACCTACCCTCAGCACGGGACGAGACCTGCATAGCTTAGCGGCAGAGCATTGGCGTGCTAAATCAAAGGTCACAGATTTGATTCCCGTGTACATTTTTCAATTTATTTGAATATTCTAATAAGTTTTGTTTGTTTGTAAGTCATATTCTGATACAAACAGTTGATATGTTTTGGATATTTATCCTGAATATTTTGTTTCTGGAAAAAAATCCATATGATATTTATAAAAAAGGAAATTGTTAATTTAGGCCTACACATTGACTTACCAATCTATTTTGACCAGGGCCTTAATTAATTCTTATATTTGAAAGGGCATAATTTATATTTCCATTGATACATGGAAACGGTCATTTATTGATTTTCATTTAGTGGTGAAATAATGGCCCGTAATCTGCTTGCTATCTACCCTGGAGTAAAGTTAGTATCTGATCCGCTAATAATGTGTGCTACCATGCGTGTTTACAGTGCCATGAATGCCATTGTCAAACTATTTGGGACTGTTTGAACCGCCAGATGAACTTCTGGTTAGTCAGAGGTCTCCTCATAGATATCCCTTCCCAAATATATTTCAATGCGGCCAACACGAAAGACCGTAAAGCGACCTAAATCCTCTTTTGTTGCCTTGAAAGCCGAGCTTGAAGACATGATTGCTGAGACCGCAAGTCTGGAACTTGGTCGTGCCAAAAATACTCCATTTGTCTTCATTAGTTGAGGCTCGCTGAGCCGCCATAAAGTTTACTGTGAGCCGATGGAGATATAGGTTGCAATTTAGGTGAGACAGGATTAAAGGTGAGGGAGGGGGGTGAGGTATTACCTGTGCTCTATTACTTCTCGCTATCTTGCGTGACCAAAATTACTTTGTACACTAGAATCTTATTACTTTGATACTTTTAGAAAATATTAATTAGCAATGATGAGCTACGCTTAGTTACTATCTATCATCTTAAGTGATTAAAACATATATTTAAAGTAAGGGCATATTAGTCCGCAACAAGTGTCTGGTGAAGTGGGAGTGGAGGAGACATATTGTGAGATACAATTGAGTCTGTATTCGTATAAAGGTCACTCTTGCAACTGAAAATAATGGTTGGATAATGGCTTGGATTCTATTCGCGTTTACTAAGAGTGCTGTTTCCTACTTTCCCTAAACACAAAGGCTGGTACATTTCCTCTTAATTATACCTTCCTCAGCCTTTATATCATTAGTTTTAATATACGGATGGACCGAACTTGTAGAAATTCGCTGTCTCCAACAAATAGAGATCGTAATACAGAATGTACAGTACATAAACTCCTGGTATAATTGTTTATTACAGAAACGTCTCCGAATGAATAGTGATGCTTCTGATAGTGATAATATAGTGATGCTTGTGAAATTGATAATATAGTGATGCTTATGATAGTGATAATATTGTGGATACATGGAGTTAAATGCCAATATATCAGAAGTAGTTTAGAAAAAATAATGACAGTGTAAGGAACAACTTAAGTTTGCGTAAGAAAGACAATTTTTTTTAGCTTTCACGTGATTAGGGGTTTAGTAGAAATAATTAGGAGCTACAAATTAATAGACAATATTTTTACTGATTAAACTACTTCCCATACATGTGAAAAGGTTAATTGGTACAACTGTCTTATTTGGGGGAATAAAAGACTGAATTACTTATTTTTACAACGGCAAAAAGAGACCTCGACTTGGAAGCAGCATACCCTCGCCGATTAAACTTCCCGATATAACCACGTTGGAGTGATTTGCGCGGCGATGTAGCTTATTAAAGCAGATGTATAGTAAACGAAGGCTACAATTCTGTGAAGCCTTCATTTAAACGTTGTAATAACCGTCAACTGATTGCTCCAAATATGTTCCAGGACTTGTTTGTAAATGCCACGAAAATATTTGAGCAGTGTAAAGATAGTGATGGGTTGCACGTAGAACTCTGGTCTTAATTGTTCAGTAAATGTTAACCCCTACCTCTAAAATTGAGCTGATAAAATTTCCCAGCTATTTCACAAATTATTAAAGTTTGAACTTTATATATCACACGGTGTGTACTAACAGTCTAAGGAAAATGTCTACACTTACAACAGTGGACAAGAGAGCAAACCGTCGATCTAGTATGGTTCTGTTTGCGGTTGACTTCCAAATAAAGGTTTGGATTTAGGATTGATTGTGCTGAGGATGGTTTTACCATCGTGTAATCTTATAAGATCTAATTTGGGTACATTTTCTTAGAGGTAGCCTTTCAATCAGTAACCTTTAAATTAAATTATTGATATCGTTTATGTTGGACTTACAAAAATAGATTAGTCCATTTAAAATACACACTCCTTTGATGGAAAAGAATAAAATAGCAGAAATTTTAAAAATCAACCTCAGTGATATCGTTGATAATTCAGTGATACCCTAGAGAATTCAGTGATACCGTTGATAATTCAGAGATACCCTAGAGAATTCAGTGATACCGTTGATAATTACGAGATACCGTTGATAATTACGAGATACCGTTGATAATTAGGAGATACCGTTGATAATTCAGTGATATCGTTGATAATTCAGTGATACCGTTGATAATTCAGTGATACCGTTGATAATTACGAGATACCGTTGATAATTCAGTGATATCGTTGATAATTCAGAGATACCGTTGATAATTCAGTGATACCGTTGATAATTCAGTGGTACCGTTGATAATTCAGTGATATCGTTGATAATTCAGAGATACCGTTGATAATTCAGTGATACCGTTGATAATTCAGTGGTACCATTGATAATTCAGTGATACCGTTGATAATTCAGTGGTACCATTGATAATTCAGTGATACCATTGATAATTCAGTGATACCATTGCCAATTCAGTGGTACCGTTGATAATTCAGTGGTAGGCCTACCGTTGATAATTCGAACTATTTTAATTCCAATCGTACAATCCATTGTCTAGCACACGGTAGTGGGGGACATACGTCCGTGGGATTTGCGATCAGGTCTTTTTCTGTGGGATTTGCATAAATCCGAAAGTACTGTCATGGGATTTGTGGCCGTAGCACATTTCTCGTAGGATGGAGGAGCATTAGCCATGATGATTAGCCATCCACCTTCAACATGCTTGAGGAGCAGCGGGGACAATGCACTACACACTTGTATATTAGATTAAGCTCATGGGTTAGGAATGAGGAAGGTCAAATTTAGGAGAAGTGTAACTAAACTTTCATAAAAAGAAAGTGGGATATAATTAAGAGAAAGTCACCCTCAAGACACCTGACTGGGGTCAAACCACGATCTCCCCGTCTTCAGAAGTCTAGTCTAGTGAGAGAATAGCGCCTTAGAACATGCGACCACTGAAGAAATGCTCAGTCTTCCTTGTACTCTCGCTCTAAGCCCTTAGATTTCCCGCCATAAACTCTTATAATGTCCAAATCTTTATTTAAGTTAGATTATTTTAGATTTTTTAGGATAGGTTATGTTATGTTATGTTATGTTATGTTAGGCTAGGATAGGTTAGGTTATGTTAAGTGAAATTAGAGGGAAATAAAGCATCATAATGAGGCAGTTCGAATGTTAGTGAATCGCTACAATACAGTTTTAAGTTCCAGATTAAATTAAAGTTCCAAAATATAATCCGTATTGAAACATGCTTTTTAATACAAATTTTAATGAAGCGGACACAAATCTCAAGACTTTGTTTTTGGTGGTCGTAAATCCCACCGATCTCAAGTCCCACCGATCGCAAGTCCCACGGGTGAAAAGTCCTATGAATCCGATCACATTGAATTGAGTTAATTGTACAGGTTTTAAATAAATAATTAAATAAGAATAAAAATTATAAAGGCAGTTAGACAAAATTAAAGAACTTTTCCTTATGTCTAATATCATTTATAAAAACGAGGAGACCCAACTTTATTGAAGATAAATTTGAGAGGACAAACTCACAAATATCAAGAAGAACTTTCAAAGTTCTCCCAACAAGTTTAACTCCATCAGTAATTTCTTTAAGTTTAGGCTTGCCTTTCTCATGCATCGATTCCAGACAAGAGCTGGAGGTTTTCTCAGGGCTGAGACAAGAACATTAAGGTGGGGAAAAAATGTGTCTTCCGAGAAAAAAAAACTTTTCAAGAGTTTTTTTTAAAGGAGTAATTTAGAAAATGTTAAGGAAAAGAAAAGTGAAAGAACCGTCAAATTCATAAAAGTCTGTGTCACCTCCAAGTTCTTCCATTTACAAAACAAACTTAGATATAAGGTTTAGATATTATGTATTGATGAAGACATTTATTACAAAGAATATTCTATACATGCCATATTTCCAAAATGAGTGGTATGACAGAATTGCACACATTATAATTTCCTACATAATTTATAGTAGCTAGGACAGAGTTTAAATAATCTGTTATTAGTAACTAATAGGCCTGCTATCATTAAACGAAATTCCTCAGAAAACTACCCATTAATTTAATAATGCATTAAAACACTTTTCAGATGTGAGTTTGAAACAAAATTGAAAATACTGTTTTTAAAAATATTCAAAATGTATCTTTAGTAAATTGACAACTTTTTTAATCAATATGTATTTATCAAGTAAAGGGGTTCCAAGATCTATTTTGAACTAAATGTTAAGCATTTTTTTTAATACGTGTTTTATAAAATCAATTAGCAATAAGTTATTCTCAATTAAAGGGCTAAAATCAAAATCACGATTTGATCTTATCGAACCTAAATATCAAGTTTGAACGAGCTCTGTCAAGTCGGTTTGGCTACAGCCCCATCTACAGAGAGACATAAATTGCTAATGTGATGATGCCATCAAACTTTATTCTAGAATTTACCCCACAGCCATCACTGTAATAGGACAAGCCCCAAACTAATTACTGACACATCCACTGCGTGGTCTAACATACTACTCTCTTATTATATTGGACTGCCAAAGACGGGGAGATTGGGGTTCAATACCAGTTGGGTACACTGACGATAGTTTTCTCTAAATGGTTTGTATTCGCCATTAACGCAAATGCGGGTGCAATTTATTTAAACTAAAACCTTCTTAATTCCTAACACAATAGTGTATTTAGTACATAGGCGTATATCCCGAATGGGTAATAAGACGCAGTGCTAAACTGAATAAGTATTGTCACAGCTTTCAATCAATCACGTCGAGAAATTAAACCACAGCCTCATATCTAAGTATTAATCTTACTTAATCTTGGTCATAGTCGCATTAAATCACTTAATAAGATGATACATGAGTTGAAGGAACAACGTTACAGTTTCAACTTAATCCCTCTTAGATCATCGTCACTGTGCTGTACATATATGGACTTGGTTGTTAATAAATAAAATACAATAATCATCAGAGCAGTGTGAGCGGGTATCAATATTATTCGAGAGACTACCTCAACACCACTTCAACATGACCAGAGTAATGGATATATTTACAAAAAACTAACATGAGTCTTATAATATCACAGGAACTGAATTACATTTTCGTAAATATTAATTCTGACGGCAAAGTTCAGTTGGTGGCATGTCTATTCATTTAGGCTAGAGTCACGGGATCGATTCCGGCATTGTCAAACATTTATTATTGATAGCTTGATGCTGTGTCTGAACTAGTACTATACTGCTATATAAGTCGTGTGCTGTTATAACCAGTGTGTTGGGACATTCTGCGTTAAATACTCTTAATAACAGATAGTTTGAAATGCCTGTCCATCTGTTCTTGGGAAATGATCATAAAGATATAAAATAGCATGTTATTAAAGTCACACATTAAATAGTCTGAGTTTCATATCAGAGGCATTAAATAAAATTGAAACTACAATTTTCTGGTCAACATTATTAACATTTTAATATAATGTTAGTGTAATTTTAGGTTTTGAGAATATATATCCAAATAATTGACAGCTGCGATCAAATAGTCTGACGTTTGAATAACTGATAGTCAATCCAGTAACATCTCTCGTTGTTGGATAAGTCCCTTCCTGTGAAAATGTGTCTATACCTACCATAAGACGTTACAAATAGAGCGACCTGTGGTGTGTTTTGCCAACTCGAGTGTGGTATAGTCCAGTCAGCGGTCTTTATGGACTCGCACATTCAATGCTGTTTTTCCAGCAACGATATTTAGATGAACTTGAACTTCACACGCTATGTTTTGTGAATGGGGTTAGATATACAGTCCCATATCATTACATTGCACTCAATTAATTTATACGACGAGAACATTATCAGTCATTAACTAATAGAAATACTTTATAATCATTTGTTCTTAATCACCATCTTAAATAACGATTGACCTAAACTACAAGAAGTCAACTAAACTTGGGGTTTAGCAATGTGCAATTTTGATGGAGGATTTGATGAAGCAATATAATTTTGACAGAATCTATATCCTTATAAATAGTTCATTGGGTTTTTATAAATTTTGATATACCCCTGGTAGATATAGATTATTACTAAATAGGTTTTAAATATAGCCACAGGATAACAAATTAAAAGTCATCATTAAAAAAATAGCCATGTTTAGAGTAAAACACTCGTTTCTACTGCACTTAACTCCAGTTGAGCTATTTGCAGTTTGTATTAAATAATTCAACTACACAGAATTAGAACAAATTCTAAGTAGTATATCAGTATGTTTGGGGGGATAATGTAAAACTATTGTTGGAGGGGAGTAGCAATATTTAAATCAACGCCTTAACCATCAAAGTTAGCCAAATACGTTGACATCGAGAGTTCAGCTGGTCTCACGTCTCCGGCCGATCTACTGCAGGCACGGTAGACAGGTGTGTCATTGGATAGGACTACATCTCTTATAGTGGTTGAACTCTGTGTTAATTAGTAAGATACCAAGCCTAAGGGTGGTCATTACCCTCAGCTTCAAACTGGAGTCTGGAATTTGATTCTTTATGTGCACACCTTACATGCAGCTCTAGGCCCTCAGAGATGATTCTGGTGACACTCCATCCTAACCTGCACAATTCATTGAAATAATGGTATGTATATACAGGCATTATTTATATGATTGTGATGAATCACTATGTTCTATACACAATAATACCCATGTGTCGTCTGTTTGTCTGTTTGTTGCTCTGTCCGAAGTCTTATTAAACATTCTTGATAAGTTGTGTATGAACTGATTACTTAAGTGTTGTAGCTACCCCCAACATTCTGGTGGCCGGTATCACGTGACTAGAGCTATATGTATAGCGTCCACAAAGTATGGTCCAATGAAGTTATAAAAACTGTTAAGGATAGAAAAGTTTTATCACACGCTAAAATAACATCATTATTCCACGTTGTCCCCAATGACTTTGAGATATTTTTTTAATATTTTGGCATAAACTTCTTTATACCTACTTATTAAAAAAAAGTATGCCGCCAGTAGTTTAAGGCATTGATTCACCTTATTCTTCAATTCCTCATCTTCTGCGAAACGTTGATAGGACAACCAAAGTTTGATGTGAAGAAACCAGTGATAGTAGATTGGAGCGAGCTCCGGGCTGTGGAGTGGGTGGACCAGCGACTCCAACCAAAACTGCTGAATCTGATGAACGGTTTGAGCTGCAATGTGGACTTGAGCATGGTTGTGGAAAATGATAATTCCCTCTGTCAACATTGCAAATCTGTGGTTCTGTACTGCGCATCTGAGCCATTTTTAGGTTTCCCAATATCCTCCAGCCTTGATGGTCGCTATTCGTTCATAAACTCAACAATCAAGACAACCTTCTGTTCCCCCCAAAAAATTACCATGATTTTTTTAATAAGCGTTCATGTTTGAACTATTTTTCCTTAGTGTGCCACTGAATTAATTGCTATATTGTATCAACTTTCTTGTACGAAATCCGAGTCTCGTCATAGCTCACAATATGGGAAAATAATTAATCTCAATTTTCAAAAGGCTCCACAAATATTTGAGCTTACTCTAAGCATTTCTGTCTGTATACCCTACTTCGCAATTTAAGGACTCATCTTGCTCGCAGTTTTTGTAGCCTCTTTTCTGTCACAATTTCATGAATGTGGCCGCTAAGCAACTTTGGAACTCTAAAGAATGTTCCGCAGTTGTTAAACAACAATTCTCACGAATTTTCGTGTTTATCCATTCCACCAAAGTGTCAGTCACTAGACTTGGTCGGCCATTGTGTTCTTAGTCACGCACATTAGCGCGACCTTCTTTAAATAGCCAGACCCCCTGTCTCACGTTAGTGTAACTAGTCCCAACAGGCCAGTAAGCCTTACAGGCTCAACGAGAAATGTATGCAGTGCTAACAAAAACTGTATTACCGTGAGAACCTCACAACTGCCGGGATTTTTAATACGCCAGAACTCATTTCAAACCACACTCACATAACACAATACGAGAATTTAATGGACTTAAAGAGGTCAAGAGAATGCTGTAGAGCCGATCTATGATTCTGCGCATGCGTGACCCCACCTACCTTTCTTATTTGGCAATAATATCTCAACAGACCTTACTTTGTGGGCACGACTTGATTAGAAATTCTACCTTCCTGTCACACATAATACTGTCATACTAGACTGGTGCCTTATACCATGCATCCATCAGTCTGGTTGGTAAGATTTCACAATAATATTGAATACCATCTAAAATTAGCACAAATAGGATTCGAGACCAAGCCTATCTGTCAACGGCAAGCCTGTGCAGTGATAATATTGATCCCTGTGGCCTGGACCTCGCGAATATATTAACACGCCTTCCCTTTTATTTCTAAGTAGTATCTTAAAATATAATTTATGACAACCTTTTCAGTTTAGTGAAAACCTTTTTCAAACGAACATTAAAATAATGTTTGATGCACACACATGTTTTTACATGTAAGCATTTAAATTTGATCTCGATCACTGTCAGATCGTTAAGTCGTCAGACTGCTATAAACTCCAACCTTCCCTCCACCGTCTCAGATGAGAGTACACATTTATGTTAAAAGATAAAAATATAATATTTATAATGGGGTTAGAACTAAAATATCAACATAAACTTTTAGTTAAACACATCGAGAATTTATTGTATAGCCTTGTTCGGTTGTTAGAATATCAAAATTGATCTGATCTGTTTTAATATTTAAAACAGCATTTAAAGTTGGGTACCTTTTGATAAAAATAGATGTCGCCTGTAATTATATTGTAACGCGATTTAAGATACAAATAGTAGGCCTATGTAATTATGTTATGATAGATAAATATTAATCAGGTCATGAAATATCCATATTTTTTAAAATAGAATTGGCATTTTTATTATTTTAAAAAAACTCTGTATTTCCATATTATCTATATGTGAATTTGTTCCTGCAACCAACAATGATTTACCAAAGTATTATTTAGAACATTTTTAAAATGGGAAAAAAATTAATCAACACACACCCACCAAACTACCAAACTACTTGTTTTTTCCCTCTGGCCACTGTTTGTTGCTTAGTATTGACTTATCTTAAGGAAACAACATAATCAGCATTTGCTTTGCGGGAGAGTAATCTATCAGTAGTGTTGCAGGCGTTTCAAAACAGTCCTTTATACACAGAAAAATGTATATGTAAGCTATTTAGAGCGTTTATATCGA
>CABFVX010008386.1:0-10006 GCA_902151425.1 Timema shepardi | reverse complement strand
TATATATATATATTCTCTTGAAATCCAGTGTAACGATTTCGATTAAATCTTATGTAAGTACTACTATTTATCATAAGAAAAATTGAAATTCTTGGTTTTCCACTAAAATGACATTAAGAATTTTAAATAAATATAAATGTTCAATTTTCATCATATTTCCACAATTATTTGAAATACGAAATAACTTATAATAGTGAAGTTGTAGTACTTTTAAAAATAAAAAACCCTTATTTGAATGTTTTTTTTATAAAGCCAACAGTTTCTGATCTATAAGACTATAAATAGTTTTAAAAATTTGAAATTTGAAATTGATTGTTTTTCTCTCAGGTGAACAAGGTGAACAAAGATGTTTCACTTTTCTTAATGTTTCCGTATGAATGTGTGTTATTTCATTTATTCCCTTTGGTGGAAATTTATGCTCTTTTCCGTTATGTTTCTGCAACAATATATATATAATATATATTATTCCGTTTAACATATATTAGGAGTTTTGGGTAAATGTACCCATTTTAAGGTGTAAGGATGAAAGTAAGTATAGTCCAACATAATATTTATTTTTATAATTTCACAATAAAATGTAATTTCTTGTCAAGCTATATATTATTCTAGTTATTTCCGAAAAAAAATTTTTTTAGTTAAATTGAAAACATATATTTTCCTAAAAAAAAATTTTCCACAGATTTGTTTAATACATTAATAATGTTAATCAAATTACATCCTTAAGATCAAATGTATATGAACCAGTCCTTCAGTCACTGTGAATAGCATTGTATTGACAAAATAACTCTCTGAATAAAACTTCTCATAATCTTATAATATTTTTACTCGCGTTAGAACGCAGAATATTATATCGCTAGTAGAAACTAAACTAACTAATATGCATATATACTTGTATGTGCTATACAGATTTCTTAGGAAGGTATCTATACCCTACCATGAAAGTATCTCATTTATGATTAAAAAAAACTTGGTGACATGTCAGTCTAGGGGCTAGGTGTCGGACTTCTGTACCGGATGGTCCGGGGTTCAATCCTCTATATTCTATACTAAATAGATGTGGTATATATAAATTTTAGCGCTGTGCAATAAAACAAAATAAAAGGAGTGAACCGGTTTGGTTTTACTGAATACAATTATGGTATATGTATGCCATATATATCTATATATTATAGGGGTAGAAAATAATCTATTTTATGCAAAGAGAATGGTACAACTATGAATAGTGTAATAGTTTGTATGAGTGATATTTATCCCCATCCAAAGTTTGATCAACAGGTAGAATACGTGACCTAGGTCAAGAAAAACTGGTCGGTTTGTTTGAGTGAAGCTTAAAAAAAGGGATATAGGTCTACGAGTTTAAATATAAAGTTTACAATAATTTTGTTGTTATTTTATAATCTAGGGTTAACTCATTTGTGTAGAATCTTACTTCTGCGCATTACCAGAAACTCGCATCTGGATACAATATGGCCTGGATGGTCAAATACTCGCTGTCAAGGACCAATATATTTATTTTTCAATGACTTGGAACAAGAACCTAGCAGCAGAGTAAACAGGACCAGCACAATTACAAGCTAATTACTAAATATCTAGGATATTTGTATTTCTACGTTTAACATCAAGTTTAAAATCGACCTAGTCTAAGAGATATGGATAAAGAAGGTAGTCTTTAAGAAGTGCCCTTATTTAACTAGCTAAAGGGTTGTCGGGATACCCACCATGTTAAGTCAACACCACCTCTCTGTAAGCAGTAAAAAGGCCGATTGAGAGCTTGACACCTTCAACCACGTGTCCAACGGTGCGGATATCCGATAAATTAAATTCATTATGTAAACTACTTATGAAATAAAAACAAGCACAGATATTTATCTATCCATGCACCACCTATAATCGCCACTACTTTACTCCTCTATCTAATAGATCAACTTTCATAACATTTATCTATGGAGGGACATTTGTCAGATCAGAGCTAGCGTGTTTGATCCTAGAAGTTAGTTTTGAAGGATACATCTAATAATCTTCTCTGCATACTCGTGGTCTTACACTAAAATGGCGGGAAATAACCCTTAGAAACCAGTTTGCTTAAATGTATTCACACGCTCAATTATTTAATATGATAAATAGTCTATCATAGTTTGAAATTGGCCTAAGTGTTTTTTTATTACTCAAACTGTAAATATATATATATGTATATTTTGTTTATCTGACTGCAACAGGATGGATAGTAAACAAGAGTATTACAGTTAAGTGGTCCGGTCAGATACTCCTCAAGGCTTGGATGTGGCCCGCGGGCCGTGAGTTTCCGAACCCTGGACTACATGAATGTGGGTGAGCTCTCTTGATATCTTAATATTCCCTCTCCTTACCCTTAAACTAGTTAATATAAACTGTGGATAGCACTGACGAGATATAAGATGCGACGTGTCAGCAAACCCACATCAACCAAAATCCTACCAGTGGGTCTCAATACATCCTACCCCAGAAGTACAGTAGGCGTACTTCACAACATTTCACACCCCTACCAACCACTCACAGCTAGGCAACCCTTGTTGAAATTCGTGTGAGACTAGAAAGGGGTGGTGACTGGACCAAAAGAAGGAGAAGTGGGGGAGAGGATTTTATGCTGGATGTGAAACAATGAAACAGATTGATGGTGGACATAGAAACAATAAAAGTCACTTTGTTATCATTGCGAATCAACCACCCCCACCAATACCAACCCCGTATCAACCCCCTTCTGCATGTTGGGAACGTGAAATATTTTTCTACTGGGGGGGAAAAAAGTACGATTTTTTTTATTGGGGTACTCGAAATGGGAATTCGTAGTGGAAGTGTTGACAGTGAAGATCTATAGTAAAAATGTTATTAGGTTTCATTGTGTGGAAAATACGTGTTGAGACTCGGGTAGCAAGTAGTTATATTTTTTTAAACATATATGGAAACTATGTCATTTGATATGTTATATAAAATAAAATAATATTAAGACACATTATGTAGGCATGTGAAAGCATCTTTATCATAAATAACATAAACGTGTATGCAACATAGTGACAGGCTGTCTATACATGAATATCGTCAACTATGAATACCCTATCTACCCAATAATGTCAACCCACTTCGGTGGCCTCATCATCTAAGACGTCACACTTGTCGGAGACTAGACTGTTGGTTACAAGAATATCAAGATACGAATTCCAGTTGGTTGTATTAAGGATGTTTATTCTGAAATAGCTTTACACGCTTCCCACACACACACAAATGTGGACACACTTGCTTTAAATTCAACCTTCATCGTACCTAAGACATTAGTGCAATTAGTACATCAAACAAACAAACAAATATTAAGTATTATTTACGTAGAGTGAAGAAATATAATATTTGATCGGGGTTTACTAAAATAAATGTAGTTATAATTGCATGTTTTTATTAATTCATACGCAACAATTACCTAATTATAACGATGGTAGGGGACGTACCTACCTGGCACCCTAACGTAAGGCAATAGAGTCTTAGCACCAACGATTATGTAAGACACACATATCTATAACGATCAGGTGTACATTATTAGCTGGTCACGATAAAAACCCGAAACCTTTTGTGAAAACAAGCAGCGTCTATTTCCAGTAGATCAGGGTTAAATCACCTAATTAATTGGCGATAATTTTTTTAGTATCAAATAAATTTTGATTTATTTTAAAGTATATTATTTAATCATAGTTGGATTATAAATACTGTGGATTTATTATTATAATAATATAATAGCCAAAGCACGAAGAAGTAATAAAAACCTGCATTGATATTATAAACCATCGTAAGTTCCAGGAGTTGACTGGGCTAACCAAGCAATGCATTACTTTGTTACCCCAAATAACGCTTTCCTCAGCTTCAAACAGACGGACAAATAATCTCTTCATTTAATTTCTTCCAATCCAGTTTTTTTTAATATATATATATATATATATATATAATTACATGCCCAGCTTTGAAACGCTTATTTTAAAATGTTTGCCCTTTTCGTTCAGTGGATCTCGTGTAATTCTCATGGCAGATAGACAGACAAACTATTCCTTTTATCAATATATATTTAATAAAATGAAAAACTATCAATACTCACCTCATAAAAGTAATTATTTCTGTATTTACTAAAATATTCTTCCAACCAGAATCAGACTATACAACGCTCAGTGTCAGATGGGTGTGTTTTAATTCCAAGCGAATGAGCATCTCTCAAAATATTTAACGACAGTGGTAAAGTCGAACATGAGCGCACTCAAAGCGCTAGGACAGCAATATAGACACGAAGTCTCAATATTGACATGCTCTTATTTTGTACGTGAAGGGAAAAAATATAAAAAGTGTATATTTCAGAGTAGCTAGAAAAGAATAATTAAAAATGCTTTAGAAAGTTTAGTGACCAACGTATTATAGGAAGCTATAACTGTTTTGAATTACAAGAGCATTTAATTTTATTAATGTATTAATAATATATATATTTAATTTATATAATATCTTTGTGAAATCTCAAGTGTATATCAATATTGTTCATAACATGGCATTTTATTCAAAAGATAAAACAGACACGGTGTTCAAATAGATACATAATTCTTGCAAGAGACTGGATTGCCAGTAACGAGTAGGTCGGGTTTAGAGTTCCAGCCATATGTAATGAGAGTGGTTATCCCTAAATAGTTTTCAACAGTCCCTTCCTTCACATATGGTGGTGCACTCACTCTAAATTCTACCTTTGTCGTCCCTGTACCATTTTGTATAAATATTTGGATATGTATGATGGGTAGTAATACCAGTTCACTAATAATATAGCACACATATACGCACACACAACAACAACAACAGAGATCAAACACATGCGTAACATCAGGATTAGACTTTGACTTGTGAAATTATGTTGTTTTATTATAGTTACCCTTTATTCTGGAAGGCTTTGTTAGGCATTCCATCCTTCTCCCTTCTCATCACATGACTTAACCACAGTAACCTTTTTATCTTCAGTATTTCTCATAGTGGTATAACTTTTAAACCATCCTAGTTATTTCATTCCTTAATCCTTATCCTGTCTCTTATTGTTACATTCTCGATTATTTAATTCCTTATTATGTCTCTTCTTGTAACATTCTCATTCTCACATTGTGATATTTATTATGAGGATGACAGCTCAAATGTTTAAAAACCACGAATGGAATTATTGAATTACAAAAATATATCTTAAGTGAGCATGACTACAACTTTATTCATTTAAGGTGCGGCAGAAGGGGGCGCGAGTAATTTTACAGTTTTTATAGCAATAGTTTTTTTTCCAAGATAAACCAAATATTTCTCTAATAGCAACATAGAGCTTAGTCACTACTGTGTCACTACTGGAGATATATTAGATTTATTTTTGCCAAAAAAGTTCAATTATATAAAAATTGTAAAAACACTTTCACTCCCTTCTGCCGCACCTTAAGGAAGGCTTGATTTAAGTCCAAAATTCGTAGGAATAACTTTTTAAAAAAATTCGCAGTCGACATTGGTAGCATTTTACTGTTTCACTTGGGTTTTTATTACTTTTGATAGTTTCAATCAAAAATGATGGGTACAGAGAACATGGCTTGACGTATTAATATGCGATTGTAGACATATTCTAGCTGTCATATATAACACTTCCTATAAAAATTGGGGCAATTTGAGTAAAACGTCGTTGAAAAAAAAGTTGTTTTAAATTCTATTTTTTTTATATTGTCAGATGTTGATAAAAGAAAAACGAGTCACGATTTAAATAATGCGAAACAGCTAAACGTCTGCGAACCGTTTTTCAACTCTTCAGGTAGCCGGTTACAGCCGCTAGTTAGCTTATTCTTGCTCTCTAAAAGCGAACAATACATGACTATACAGGAGCCACATTAAAAACACATGTGTGTTCGTCACAGTGCCAGACATACGTTCTTTTTTGTTTTGTTATGTAACAATTTCGAGAGGAGGGTAGCGTCAAAATACGTGTGTGTGGGGGAGGAAGAGCTTGGAAAAGGGGAAAGAGGAGTGTGTGAAGAGATGAAGGATCATATTATTATATTGTCAGTTCGTGAACACACAGCTCGCAATTATCCGGTTCAAGGGGTTGTAAGTGACGCGTCGCAATGCCAGTCTCACAAAAAAAAAACTGCGTCAGTCGTAAAAATATGTTAACACGTCATAAACTAAAGCGTGAGTAAAGAGTGTTGAAGGGGTGAGGATAGGGGGAGGAGCTCGTTACGTTTACGTCTGGGAGCTGATAGAGCGTAAACACAACCGTGGAAATGACTGGCAGATTATTTTATTATTTCTACACTCACTGGACCAACGTGGTTAGTGGTCGTATGTTGGTATGTATGATTCTTAGTTCTAAGGTCACCGTCTCATCCGAGAATTCCTTTGAGTCTTCCCCCAGTCTTCTTCAAAGTAATTCATCTTTTATATATTTCAAAATTTGTCTCCTTAACGTGTTTTCTTATATATTAATGACTATACTTTTGAAACATATGTCACTTAGACCTTTTTTTATCTACATCTGTGTTAATAGAATCAAATATTTATAATATTTTAATATAAATAATTATATATGTATGAATTTCTTACATATATTAGGCATCAAAATACTCTATATCAAAGAGTGTACATGCATATGGATACTTATGTCATTTTTATAAAGGTTTTAAACTTTAAGTTCAAATAACCCGGAAATATATAAATAATACAATTTTATTTTATTTTTTAAAGAGAGCCTTATACAACACTATACGTATTTAGATTATTTTTTTTGTTATTTAAAATTTAATATTATTTTCTATTTTAGATACAGTGTATTGTGAAATTATACATTCAAACATCCGAATTAAGGATATGTATATCTCCTCTGGAGCAACAAGAACCAAAATAGTAGTTTTATATATAGACAGTCTACGTATAAATAGGTAAATAACATCTTTTCATATACATATTCACATTTGAGTGCTTGAATCGTAAATTACATCAAATATGGTAATTGTTATTATTTTTATCAGAGGAATATTAGGGTAGCCTAAAACGTAGCCTATGTGTTGGTTATTTTAAACACATGTATATTAATTAAGAAGGGTCAAATAAATTCCCTGCAAACCTGCTCGAATCTCTGTGCTTTAGTTCAAACAATATTTTGTTTCCATCAATTAGATTAAAATTAGCATTTACTCAAAATATTCTATATTTTACGTCTAATTAGATTTTGTATATTTAATTGACTATGGTTGATAAATAAGTAATTTATTTAAAAAAGATTAATTATATATTTTAACTATAATAATTATGTTCAAACACCGTTACGACAGTAGTCCGAGGCAATTGATAATTTCACCGCGACAATATTGGTTAAAACTTTAAAATAAATTTAAAATCAGTGTATTTGTTTGGAAAGAATACTATTTGTGTTTGTATTTATATCTAAATAAAACATTTTTCCCCTGTTTAATTGAAGCTGTAGAAACATAATAAATATTTTAAACTATTCTAAAACCATGTAAGCCTATCCATTTGATTTGTCTTTAACGATGTATTTGAAAATCATTCATAACTGACGTTAAACATTTCTATATTATATTATTATAGTGGAATAATATTTGATAACCATATATAAATATCTATCAAACTATTTATTTCAAGATCCGGTGAACTTTTGGCAAGTATGCCCAAGGTGGAACTGATATTAATTTCTTAAGACTTGAATTTACTGCTTTCCCAAGGTTATTTTACCAATAAACTTTGATAAATAATGAATGCTAATATATAAAATATGATCTACCAAGACTACTAAAAATTATGTAATTGAATGTTTTTATAATGGTGTATAACCATTGACCAAATAGGTCTCCTTAAAATGCCGTCAACTATTAATCTACGGCTAGTCCAAATAGATAATTAGGACCTAGCAAGTAAAAAATAACCAATTACTTTGCTTTATAGATAGTTAATATTTTGAAAGTTAACATATAATTATGACTAATGTAAATAAACAATGATTGCTAAATAAAAATAACTAGATTTTGATGCTCAGTTTCTCTGAAAATTATTGAAAAATAGGGTATACAATTTTAAAACATTTCCCCAGCCACAACCTAGGCAATTATTCATCTATAAGTTCTATAACACAAAGCTTACTTTATATACTTTCATGAAAATGTTCGCCATGTATTCACTTACACTTAAAACTTAACTACAATCATACCCAAGTTACTAACACTAAAATAACAAGCTCTAATGAGAAATTAATGCATTAATTAAAGAAAAGAGTACAACTCAAACGGATATTAAGAAGCTGTGCTAAAAAACTAAATAGTGAAACTTAGCTAAGAGCCTAGATAATAAGTTCACACCACAAGACAAAGATTCCATTACTTAAACTTTCACAAATTAATAATTGTTCGTGTAAAAATATACCTTCATTCTTCTAGTATTTTACAGTCCACTCATGTTTACAAATTTTATTTATAAACAATTGGTTTGGTGCTCTGCACTGAATTTATCTTTTTTTTATCTTAAAATAGACAGTTACTAAAAACTTGTAAGATTTTCTAAACTCTTAATATATATTATTACAGAAATTGTCCACCAAAGAGCATAAAAATAAATATCTGTTTCAAAGAGGTATATAGAAAAAAAAATTCATATATCTCAGAAAATGTTGTTATTATAAAAATATAATCCAAATAAAATATTTTAAATATTAATGATACTACAACTTTATAATGATAAGTTATTTCGTATCTGATATAGTTGTGGAGATATGACCAAAATTGGAAATTTATGCTTATGTAAAGTAACCTCAAGGTCATTTTCATGGGAAAATAAGAATTTAACTTTTTTTTCTAATGTTAATCAACACCAAAATATAATATCACCACAGCATATTTCAAGAATGCTTTTTCTCTTTTTGCCCTGAAATAAACAGCCAGTAAATTTATGGTTGGATTAATAAATTCCAAAAACTTCTCTGGGGTATCTTATGGAAAACCCTAAAGACAGAGTTCTAGCCGTTTGGTACAATTGTTTCGGCTCTAGTTTGAAATAGTGAGAAACAAATAGGTAGACAGACGGCATCATGAGGACTATTTTCTTCGGCGGGTCAAGAGAACGTAAAAGTGTAAAGATTAAAACAATTATTGCTGGAAAAATCAATACTTTTATCAACATAATAATAGAGTAAACCTTCCCCACCTCAGGGATTAGAGGTTTCCACATGACGTTAAAATATACTTAATATCTAGAACGCTTCAAAACATATTCATAAATGATAGGGATTTCGTTGTTTTAATCTTGGTCGGGTGTATTTAGGTTGTAGATTATAATAAATAGTTTTCCATTATCCTTCCACAAGAGTGCGGGTATGTTTTATCTGAAATATACCTTCTTCATCCCTACCTCATTGGGTGGATTAATTTAGATGCGTACAGTCTAAATTGATATAGAGGCGCCAATTTTGGGTTTTTGTATTAAGTTATTGTTGATTCTTTTTTTTTTTCTTTAATTTTTTTGATTTGAAATATTTGCTTCAGAGGTAATGTCATTTCTCTTCGAATGCAACAACCTCTTTGAGGCTTGATAATTTTAGTGTAGCCAACCATACAAATAAAGAAAAAACTGAGCTTTTTGCTTACATTATCTTTTCATTCCTACATCTATGTTTTAAAAATATATAAATATGTATTTGAGAATATTTGCATAGTATAAAACCTATGATGGTATTTAAAAAGCATTCTTATTTAACATATGTTATACCCAAAATTGACTCAAATATACCCAAATGTTTCATAAAAATAACGTAAACTATGAAAAATTCAACTAAAAATTAAAAAACAGTTTGTGCCATGTATCACCACTCGTTTAAGTTATACGTTTTTGTAGTAGCTACGCTAATTATTATTATTATTATTATTATTAGCACCGCGTCTTACTATCCGTTCGGGTTATACGCACTTACGCTAATGTGTAATAGTAGGGT
>CABFVX010008385.1:0-21818 GCA_902151425.1 Timema shepardi | reverse complement strand
AGAAGGAACCACAGAAAACTTCAACAAGCTAGCCGCTTGCGGAGTTTTTATTTGCTTATTTATTTATTTGACATATTTAATTTGCTATTTTTTAACCGACTGACTTTATTAGTACATGAAACTTTCTATGAGCATGAGTGAAAGGGTCCACCTATTTTTCCGGGAAAGTTATTTTCACATGCCACAATCGACCATGGAACCGATGGATTTACTTCTCCTCCGAAGGAAGTTGCGCTACTGATTTTTATCACTCAAGAAAAGTCCGTCGGATGGGTTTGAACCCATGAATCATCGGATAAGGAGCTGAACCCTCTCCTCCAAGACCACCGAGTTTGACCTCGCAGAGTTCTCGTCATATATATCCACTCTACTAACCCGTGTGGAGGGGGAGTGTGAAACAATTTAGGAAAAATAATCCCCTCAGAACACATGGCTAGGATTAGAACCCTGACCTCCATGTCGCCGGCCAACCAATCTAGACGAGGTTGACGTTTAGTCCGCGTGCCCACGAGCGTGGGCTATGACGCATAGTTTTAAATATCCACAAGGACTTTTGCGCTTCGCTGGCCGCATGGTCTGACGCGCTACTCTCTCAGTAGACTAAACTGCCTATGACGGGGATATTGAGGTTCGTAATGGTGTAATGGGGGTATTTTTTTTTTACAAAATGGTTTTAAACCCTCCCTCCGCGCAAATACGAGTACACTTCCTATAAATTTAACTTTTATCATCCCTATCTCAATAGATTAATTAGTACATAAGCGTATAATCTGAACGTATAGTAAGACGCGATGCTAAAAAGAAAAAATTCCCAGTTTTCCAGACAGTGTTTAGATTCAATAAAGGGTGCAAATCTTCTTCGGTGCGAGCTTAGTTTGGATTAGTTGGCGCTTATTTTCATCTTCTACTCTTTTTTTTTTACCAATTTATGTGAAAAATTTATTTCCAAAGCCAATGTTATTTTACTTAAAATCTCTAATTAAAACCGTTGAAAATAAAAATATTACTAAACACTTTTCTTATACAGTATTCTTATAAGCTAGCAATTAAATTAGAGTTATTTTTCAGACAACAATATCTTTCTTTATAAAGTAGTTATATTTTTTGGATTTAAGCTTTATTTATACTAACAATACATTTATATAAACTTTAAGACATGTTTTAGAAATAAACGTACACACCATATTATTTAGGAAATCTCTTTGTATTTAATTAAATACAAAACCTCTTTGTATCTAGAGAAAGGTTCCACAGCTTGTTTATTTGATGCAGTTTTGTTATGTTATATTTTACGTTGTTTTGATTTATAATGATGAAAGTAATGCCATAGCATTGTTACATGAATGTGAAGTGCAACAATACCAGGTAATAAGTTTTGTTACCATTAAGGTAAAAGGTGGTATTAAGGACCACTTTTTGTTTTCAGACAATAAACCCAATATTGAAAGTCAAAATTGCATCATTTACTATCAAAAGTGTTGACAAAATATAATATTATAAAACATTTAGAGCTATTAGGATAACATATTTAAGAGTACTTTTTTTTTTAATTACATTTTAAAAAGTGGCGTGGCGTGGTAATATGAAACAGCATGATAATAAAAGAAATAATCTTTTATTTTATTGTAAAGCTGTTAATTTAAATAATTGCATTTCCTTTTGTTAAATTTTTCAAGAAAATTTTTCATTTTCACTTTAAAATTCTCTCAAACTTGTCTTTCTTTCTTTTAGCCCTCTTTGAACCTGTTCTGGTCCTCGATACATCTTTCTTTTTCCTTTCATCATCGGAGAGTGTTTTTTGAGCAGGTTATTTCTTCTTCTTCTTCTAATTGGGTCAATTTGCTTGCCTAGCTATTGAAGCTTTTAAAGCCTCCTTGTATGGAGAGATAGTCAGGACAGTTGCTTTAAGATCTTTGCTACCTCTATTTGATACCTTCTTTTTTGTCTGTGGAGCTGGAGAGATGTGGTGGGGGTAGATGAAGCCTGATATACCTGCTGATGTTGATGGACCTGATGCCTTATGTTCTGTTTTATTCCTTGAGACACCCCTGCTTTCCAGTCCAGAAGCATCCATATCATCATCAAGTTCATTGCCATGCTTACTAGCCTGTTCTTTCTCATGTTGAGCCGCAATGGAATCAGCCTCGGTGAAAATACCCCTGTCTAGAGGGTAGATCCCGGTACATTTGAAACCACTGACTGCTGTTGACTCTGTCTGTACTTTTATATATGCCTTGCCAAACTTCTCTGCAATATTGTAGGCGTCCATACCACCAGTTATCAGTGCCTGCCTAGCTTTTTCACTGTAATAGGACTTTAAGAGCCCAATGGGAAAAATGCACGTCTAGGATGAGCAGAACTGGGGATTCAACTGTAGGTTTAGTGTAGTCAATGAAATGGGAGAACCATTCATTAAATAGGTAGGATTGAACCCACCCTGAAGGATGACATTTCCCTACAGCTCCAGGAGGTGGTGCCCCCTTCATCAATCTTTCAGTCCGATTGGTGCGGAGGGAAATCATTATAGGAGATATGAAGTCCCCTCCTGCACTCATACACGTGATGATGGTCACAAGGCTCCCCCTCTGTGCAGCAGTGAGATAACCTATTTGTTTTTTACCTTTCATTCTAATCACATGTGGCATTTTAGATTGAACAACACTGAGACCAGTCTCGTCAACACTATAGATTCGATTGGGAGGAAAGTGGTGCTTAGAGTATTCTGTTTCCAAACGTTCAAAAAAGTGTATTACAATATCTTTATTAAAACCAATGGCTCGAGCAAGTGATGTTCCTTCAGGCTTTCTCACTGGAAGTTTGTTCTTGTGTCTACGCATGAAGTGGTCAAACTACGCCCTGCCAGCCATATTTTCACTGAATGGATTTCTGATTCTATTTCTTTCAGCCATTTAATATGAAATTCGCCTTATATCATCACTAGTCGGTCCATAAAATTGTATTTTTCTTAAACGGTACCAGTTTCTCCTTGATTTCTAGGGGAATAATAGGTTTTCTTCCTTACTTTTGATTTGCCAAAACACCTGGATCAACATGTGTATTCGACGCCTTTTCTTGATAGTGTAACTTTGGGAACTTTAAAACACCGTGTTTTGTCACGGACTACTTTTATAGCACTTAACATATCTTCTGTCTGCAATTTCTGCCTTACATCCCTTTTTTTCTGGTCCCAATTTCTTCCTTGGCATAGCGACACCTGAAATAAATAAATGGTTGTAATATGGATCACCATTGCTCCATATTACCACCCACCGCCATTTTACAAAATACCCTAACAAATTTTAAGCTTGAAAAACATTTTTCAAATAACTAACCAGACAATTTTGAAGTTCAATCTTATGACTAATAAACACACTATAAATCATATTTTTTATCTATTAATAAAGATAAGAAAACTATTTTAGATTATTACCTTACAAAAAGATTTAATGGGAAGAAAAAAAAACAATCTTCTTTTCACACTGAACAAAACGTGTATTTGATGCCATAACACACTGGTGGAATTTAATGTCTCTAAAAGCCATGTTTATTTCAGTTACAGGTAGATGTCGGTAGCTGTAAGCAGAGATCAGTCTTGTTTAATATTACATCCCTCTACCCTATAGCTTAATATAGTTTGAAATAAATCGTGACCTTTACCAGACATAAGTCCATCCGACTTAGGAGTGTTGGTGACAGGACACGGTCCAAACATAGTTAATTCCATGGACGTCTTGTTTTGTACTCACTTAGACGATATGAAAAAGGACGCGAAAAAATGATTATTTAAAAGGTTTTTTTGGTGCAATTTTCATAGTAAACAGAGTTTGATTTTCTACACATGTAATCTCAACAACTGTTGAATATTTGTCGTGAGCATTTCAACATTTGATGAAAAAAAATTAAAGAGAAAAGGTTCTAATCAAATTATAGAAAACCCTTGCTTTGACAAATATTCAACAACCTGTGAAATTACCATGTGTAGAAAATTAAACTCTATATTTCTATTGTAGAAATATTTGATTTATTTTACCTACTAACTTTCTGGCATTAATAATCCTAAAGATCATTGCAGCGCTTACAAAAGAACGCCATCTATCCCAATCTTGAGCTAGTTCTATCCAGTCCATTTCATTACACTTTATTTATATCTTTCGTTAGTTCTGTCCAGTTCCCCTAAAACATCCTAACCCTACCTTGAGGTAGTTCTATCCAATCCACCTCATTACACTCTATATCTACCTTGAGCTAGTTCTATCCCTTCCACATCATTACACCCTATCCTTATCTTGAGCTAGTTACATCCAGTCCACATCATTACACCCTATCCTTATCTTGAGCTGGTTACATCCAGTCCACATCATTACACCCTATCCTTATCTTGAGCTAGTTCTATCCAATCCACCTCATTACACTATATATCTACCTTGAGCTAGTTCTATCCAGTCCACATCATTACACCCTATCCTTATCTTGAGCTAGTTACATCCAGTCCACATCATTACACCCTATTGTTATCTTGAGCTAGTTCTATCCAATCCACCTCATTACACTATATATCTACCTTGAGCTAGTTCTATCCAGTCCACATCATTACACCCTATCCTTATTTTGAGCTAGTTCTATCCAGGCCCCCTCAAAACATCCTATCCCTACCTTTAGCTAGCTATATATATCCAGTCCACATCATTACATCCTATCCCTATCTTGAGCTATTATACTCAATCAACCTTATTACAGCCTATATCTTTTAGATATATTCTAATATAATCCTCCCATTTGCGGCTAGGTCTTCCCAATGCTCTCTTCTCATTGGGTAGTTTGCCAGTCAATACCCTGGACAAGGTTCTAGATTCTCCCATCCACACCGCATTTTCTGCCAACAGTATTCTGCGAGATTTTAATATCTTAGCAATGTCTTGTGATGAGTAGAAGGTATGTAACTCATCATTATGTAAGTTCCTCCACTACTTTTTGTACTTAAGCACCTTGTTTTCGAACACCTTCAACTTTTTTTCGTCATGTAAGGTAGGATTTGAATTATTTTACTGAGTTAAAAAGTTGTTGCTATAAAAACTACAATAATACTTCCCTTATCTTGCAATCCTCCCCTCAATACTATTTGGTTTTATGTTGCGTCAGATAGCATTTAAATGCTGATATACAAATTTGTATATGTTATAAAATAGATTTTTTGTTTAAAAAACTATTAATACATAGAACATACAGCTATATTTGTTTTACACCATCACATATAACATTGCGAACGATTGACAATCAACCAAGATTGCTACCACAAGAATTACAGTGACGGTATTGTAATGTACTTTTGGAAACAGTTCATATTGCTTGGTTTCTATTCCATTTTTATCTAAAATAAAAATTAGGAAATGCTAGAACAGTGAAAACCATATATATATTTTTATGGGTACAGGGGGAGGGGAAAGCGGGAAAATCAAATTTTAACTAAAATTGTAATTGTGTTGGGTTTTTTTTAGTATCGCATCTTACTACTCTTTCGGGCTATACGCTAATTGAGTTAGTGCTTCGATCTATTCTGTTAGACAATCATGAGCACTTTCTAATGCACTTTAGAGTATGGCATAAGCGGTATCTGCCAACTTTGAACTGATTAAAATGAATGGTATGGTGCACCGCACAGACTTTCTATCGCTTTTATCTTAAAATGGGCATTTACTAAAACTCGTAAGATTTGTGAAACGAAATAATTGGCCTATACATTGTTATATAAATACTACACCAAAGATCATTGATTAAATAATATACACTGTTACTTACCTTATAGCAATAGAAACTTGGAACACTGTTACAGAAATCTTGAGAAAAAAAACATCTTTATCTAATTCCAAAAATACCTCGGGGGGACCTTATGAAAACCATGAATACCAAGTTTGAGCTCAATCGGTAAAATAGTTTCGGCTCTAGACCTAGGTACCGACGGATGGGCGGACATACAGACGACATTTAGCAAAATCTTGAATTAGATTTTACCATCAGAATAATTTCTCTCCGAGGGGTTGAGAGAAAGTAAAAATAGTATTTTCTTGGGTCCTCATGTGCTTTGAGATATAAAAGTTATCTTGGAAAATGTGTGCAATGTGACTTTCAAAATACTCCCACCATTGCTCTTATACTATTTTCATCTCACCACATCCATTCTGAATGCCATAGGTATTTCCTTGCTCTCCTTGTTTTGTTCTCTTTACTCACTTCCAGAAAACTTCTTATTTCCTTCAAAATCATTCTCCGTTATTTCTTCTTATTTGCTTTTAACTCTCTTTTACTACTTTCAGTGCATTTATCCTTTTCTCTTTGCATATGTCCCACAACCTCTTACTTTCTGTTTCACTCTTCACAGCATCCATTCGTTTGTAAGCTTCTTTCTTTTATCTCACAGATTCTTTCATCTTTTCATTCCACCATGCATATTTTTTACTTTCTCGCTATATTACAGGAAAAGAAAGTATTGTGATCGTCAAAAAATCGAGGTCGAGATTTTGATGAATCCGAAAAAGTGGTTTTTGAATTTCCGTCTGTCTGTCTGTACCTCCAACTAGAGACTAAACTATTTTACCGATCCTACTAAAATTTGGTATCTAGGGTTTTCATACGATTGCCTCAAGGGGTTTTCAGAATTGGATATTTAACCATAAAATTAAGGGTAGTTTACTGAAGGCAAAAAGAGAAAAAGTCGATTTTCTCAAAATTGGCTCTAACGATTTTGATTAAATTTCATTTCTAAACATTTATAAATATTCTAAACAAATTTGCTATTCTCAATATTTCGGCTAAATGACGTTAGGGCTCCAGTTTGTTGCGTAAATTTTCATTTTTTTAAATCATATCTCCAAAACTATTTGATATATGAAATTACTTATCATTGAACATATTTAGATCTATTTATAATACAAATATTTTTTTCGAAACATATCTTAATACAACCAATAACTCTAAATCTACACGTAAATATATATATATATATATATTTTTAACTTTTTGATAACTAAAGGTAAAGTATTGCGACCGTAAAAAAATCTAACCTGAAATGTTGATGGATGTCGACGTCTAATGACCCCCTGAACCCTAAAAAGTGCTCTTTGCAATGCCGTGTGTCTGTTTAGACTTAAAATTAAGAGTAGTTTAATAAAGGGCGAAAAGAGAACAAATCTATTTTCTCAAAATCGGCTCTAGCGATTTTGACTAAAATTTGTATCTCGGTGTTGATTAAGATTATAAATAAACTGTATATTTTCATTTTCCCATGAAAATAACTTTTAGGGTACTATACAGAAGTTGAAATTTCCATAACTCCGCAACTATTTGAGATACTAAATAACTTTTAATTGCAAAATTGTAGTATTATTAAAAATTAAAAGAAACTTTTATATAAATTATATTTTTATAAAACCAACAGCTTTGATCAATATTACAAATCAAATGGCTACTCTCAACCTTTCGTCAAAATAACTTTAAGGGTTCCGGTTTGATGCGTAAATTCTAATTTCTAATTTTATCAAGTCTTTGAAATATGAAATTACTTATCATTGCATACATGTGGGTTTATTTATAATTAACATATTTTACTTTAAATCTATTTTTATACATTTTTTAAGCTATACACAAATATATTTTTCTTTGAACTTTGCCAACACTTTAAGTTAAAGTATTATGACTCAAAAAAATCTAGCCCGAGATGATGATGGATGTCGACGTTTCATGACCACCCGAACCCTAAAGAGTGTTTTTTGCAACGCGTCTGTCTAACCCTAAAATTAATAGCAATTTACTACAGGATGAAAAGAGAAATGTTCCATTTTCTCAAAATCGGCTATAACAATTCTATCTCTCTCATTTTAGACGCAATAGTCAATAATACCTATTTTATTGGTCAAGATTTATAAAAGAGAAATTTAATAGAAATGCGATAACTTTAAGATTTCTATCCCCTAGTTAAATGACGAAAATTTTAACTGGAAGTAAAAATTTTAATACGAAATATTGGCCCCCGGGGGAACCAATATTGATATTTTTTATTGGTCCAAGTATACTAAGACGTTAATTCGTTGAAAATAAAATTATTAAATTTAAAACCATGAGCCAAAAAAGTTTTACGCGTGTCTAGCGCAATTTATTCTCGTGTTCGCTAGTGTATATTATATTATGAATCTTGAGTAAATATCTCCATTTCTAAACAATAGAGCGAGAAAGTTCGTGTGGAGCTTCGTACAATTTATTTAAGTTTCCCACCACGGTATAGCTATAAATATATTTCGCCCGCTCAACTGCAGCCTCCTTTATTCTGTTCCAAGCATGTTTTATATCATTACTATTTATTTCGACATTCCATTCATGCTCGTGTAAAGTAAATTTTTCACCCAGTTATCTTTCATATTGCGCTCTCACACTTTGATCCTAGAACTTGTAGCATTTGGCTACAATCCTAGAAGAAGCGACTAAGAAAGATGTCTACAACTTACCCCGTTTCACAGGCCCTGCGTCTAGAACTACGAGTCGGGAAGAAAATATAAACACTACCGAGCATAAGCACGCCGCGAGTAGAACTAGCCGCTGCTCTCAAGTTTCGATCGGCGACCACCAGAGCGCGCCACACAAGCATGGACAGTCCAAAGAGCTTAAGATGCGAAGATATGTTGTTCTCCCACGTTCTCGAAGCGTCGGGGTGTTTGGAGTATATGGTAAAGGTTTCTGTTTTCATACGCGTCCCCTCTCCCCACCGCCTGGTGATCCTTATGTTTACACCCACCTTTTATCCCTTTCTCCAATGTTTTCTGGGGGTTTGTGTGTGTGTGTATATATATATATATATATATATATATATATTTGTCCGGCGAGGCTGGTCACTCTTGGATTCTTGGATTTAGCTTGGACGAAGGTATTGGAATCTAAGGCTTCGGGATTGTTAAAATGTAAGATCTAAATTATTTTTTGACTTAATGTTTTTTCTGGTTATTAATTTCTATTTACCTTTTAACTTTTCAAAATTCTCTTTTGGCTTCATAATATTAACTTTATAACGATGGACTTATGATATATGTAGATTATGATCAGTGTTAAACTTTTGGTCAATGAATTTGTATGGATATCGATACTTTATTTATTTTTGAGACTATCGATTATTTTGTAGAGAAATCTCTCAACCTAATTGTGAGACTAAAGAGATATCATTATGAGGGTTATTATTGGTAATTCTAGGACTAAGTTTTCCTTAACGAGGATTTTTGACAGTTTTAAAAAAGAAACATAGACAAATTTCACCTGTAGTTAATGTGTTTTTTCTGGAGAATACCTATTGGTCGTACGATGGTATGATTTTGTAAGATCTTAGTGTATAATGGGAATATATATTGAAGTATAAGGAATAATGAGGGAATTTTCGAGGACTTATGCTTTAACTTATGAAGGTAGATATGAATTTCGTAATGGACATTTTGTTTTGACGGAGATCACGCATCCTTACAAACTTGTTAGGTGCGTAAATAATTGAGCTAGGTATTATTGTTCTCTTCTAATGTAACTAGGTATTATTGTTCTCTTCTAATGTAACTGTTTTGAGTTAAAACCGTATTTAACTATGATATTGTTTTTTGCTTCAAGCATTTTAATTCATAATTAAATCTTTTCACCAACTCTATGGCTATCTTAATAATTTTTAAGATCTCTAAATATTGTTCAAACTTATTCAAATGATAATTCTTATATTTATATATTTAATTATGATACTTTTAAATAAATATTAACAAAGCTACTCAAAATCTTTTCAATGCTAAAAATAGAAATAATACCCTTAGGTTTTGTGTTTTGATATATCTTTAGTTTGGGTACATATTTATATATTTAATTTTCCTTGAGGGCAACCGTCGTTGTATTATTCCCGCAACTGGTATGAGTTGCGTGCTCTGTGTTTTGAAGAATCAATCTCAGATATTCAAAAAACAAGAACTCCAGCCGCTCACTTCTATTGCCTTTTTTTATTTGTGGTTTGGACCTTCTGCTATGTTATGATGTTGCTAAGGACGGTTCAAACTTTTTCCACTTTCACTCATACCTGCTTAATACTCTTGCGCTTCTTCTTCACAAAATTCCTACCTAATTCAAGTACTGAAATCACTAGAAAGTGATCTGTTCCATATTCAGCACCACGCAAAGCCCTAGTTTTATTTACTAAACTTCTAATTCTCTCATCATTTACTATAAAATCAATCATCGTTCTCAAATCGCCCCTTTACCGTGTAAATAAATGAATATATGTGTGCTAAAGCCATGTGTTCGACACAACTACACTTTTTTTTCCTAAACTCAGACTAAATAATTCATTACTATTCTCGTTTACTCTCTCATCACCATACCTTCTTAACATTTTCTCTGAACTCTCTCTTTGGCTACCCGCACATCTATTTATATCTTCTAGCAAGGTAATTCTTTCACTCGGTTAACGTGCTTTCAACACTTCAATGAGTTCATTCCAAAACTTTATTCTCACTTTCTCGCCTTCGCCCTATATCGGAGCATAACCAGCAACCAACATAATTTACGAATGCCTATATTCATACGTACCCATAAAACTCTAGATGACACCAACTCGTACCTTTTCACAAACAGCTTAGCTGTTTCATATACACACAGAATATCATCTTTTCTTCCAATAATTTCCTCTAGCAGTTTATTCTCGTTACATGGGTGTACGCTTGGGGGGGAGGGGGGTTCAGGGGGTTGAATCCCTCCGAAATAATGGTAATATTCTCTCTTTATATATATATATATATATATATATATATATGTATATATATATATATGTGTATATATATATATATATATATATGTGTGTGTGTGATCTGTTTTCCAGATAGCTTTCTACTGCGAATATACCACATATACAGATATTCTGTGTTTAAATATCGCATGGTCCAAAATTCACCTACTTTAAAACGAACATCTCTCCTTTCTTTGTGCGAAACCAGATGGGCTAGTAAACACGAGGCAGTTATGAGATTCAAAGAAGGGTATAAGTCAGTAGCTAATGCACTGGGAAAAAAAACACTCTTCAGAAAATCGAGAAACTTCAAATTTGGCACATCGATTATTAGAGCAGGGCACTTTATAGTATACATCATTGTAATTGAGAAAATATTCTCTTTTACACTCCAGCTATCAAAGGCACTTCAAAAAGTAGAGATTGATATTTCTGAAGCCTGCCCTTATGTTAATACAGTTTTGGAAGTTTTGTAACCGCATCGCAGTAATTCCGGAAAAAAATTTAAGACACTGTATGCAACAGCATTAATACTGGCGACAAATGCTGGTGGCACTATCACAATGCTCAGATCAACCGTGCATCAGGTTCGCAGATAAAATGTTCCAGCGTCATGTCCAGAAGAATACTACAGGAGGGCAATATTTATACCATTTTTAGACAATGTAATAATGCAATTAAAGGAACTCATCCGAAACCATAACCAGCTTCTCTCAAACATCCAAAAAGTGATCCTTAAATATCTTGCAGATGATGAAAGTGGCTAAAACTTTTAAGTGAGTGTAGATTTCTACAGATGACTTTTTCCACATCCTCACGTGTTCTTCTCAGAATTTCAATTATGGAAGAAGAAGTGTAGCAGTGTAAGTCCAAAAGACAGGAGTACCACTGCAATAGAAGTATTTTTTCAGTGTAATGGGACATTTTATACAAATATGCGGATACTTATTCTAATACTAGTGACCCTTCCCATCTCTACTGCTTCACCTTAAAGGTCATTTTCGACATTGAAAAGATTGAAAAGCTGCCTGCTTAACACCAAGACACAAGCTCGTTTAACCAGCCTTGCCCTTCTCAGTGTTCACAGAGAAATCCAAGTGGACACAGATGAACTAATCAGCAAATTTTCACTTAGTCCAAGAAGGGTAAATTTCATCTTGTGATGATAGTAAATTTGATATTTTTTTAATTGATGCAAACTGTAATGTTTTGAGCCATTACTGATGTATTATAGCTAACACATCCACACACACACATATATATATATATATATATATATATATACATGTATAGGTAATGTCAAGTCATAACTTGTGTTTAGTATGTATGTTGTTTTTAAATTATTCATAAATAGTTTTTTCCAGTAAAATTTTGTTTACAATAAACATTCCGCTTCCCCGAAATAATGTTCACCATACACCCATGTCTCTTTACCACACACTCCTCTCACATCTCACGTTCCAATAGCCCATGTTCTTGCCAGGTTGTCAACAAATGGGCTCTTCAGTTTTAACCTCGGCTGCCCATCATAGCTTTGGTCTTCCGAGGCTAATATTGTACAATTTGTTTAGAGTGGACCAGGTTACTAGCCTTGATCGTACCCACGCCCATAGCAGTATTCGGGTGACCTGGTGGTCTAGGGGTAAGGTGTCAGACTTCTATGCTGGCGGCCGGGGTTCAATCCTCGGTCCCGGCACAGATTTATCTGATTACCAAACCCTTCCTTCACCTCTTGTGACTGTGGGGAATGCCAGGCCTCCACCGTGGTTCGGATTCCACGTTAAACTGTAGGTCCTCCATTTCATCTCACAATCACCCTACCACTACACATTAGCGTAAGTGCGTATAACCCGAATGAGTAGTAAGACGCGGTGCTAATAATAATAATAATAATAATAATAATAATAATAATAATAATAATAATAGCAGTATTCGCTGCTTACGGTAAGGATGCTGTAGCGATTGGTGCTGGCACAATTTAGCCAGTATACCACAAGTACTAACTCAGTCTTACCCTGAGCACTGTTACTACAACCAGTATCTCTACTATAGAGACTGACTTGTCGGCCAGTATACCACAAGTACTAACTCAGTCTTACCCTGAGCACTGTTACTACAACCAGTATCTCTACTATAGAGACTGACTTGTCGGCCAGTATACCACAAGTACTAACTCAGTCTTACCCTGAGCACTGTTACTACAACCAGTATCTCTACTATAGAGACTGACTTGTCGGCCAGTATACCACAAGTACTAACTCAGTCTTACCCTGAGCACTGTTACTACAACCAGTATCTCTACTATAGAGACTGACTTGTCGGCCAGTATACCACAAGTACTAACTCAGTCTTACCCTGAGCACTGTTACTACAACCAGTATCTCTACTATAGAGACTGACTTGTCGGCCAGTATACCACAAGTACTAACTCAGTCTTACCCTGAGCACTGTTACTACAACCAGTATCTCTACTATAGAGACTGACTTGTCGGCCAGTATACGAGACTGACGCCTTAAACCACGTGTGCAACGACTTTATCTATTAATATACTTGCACTATTGAATACATTATTCATTTCGTTACTGTCTAGAATGACAAGAAAGAAAAAAATATTAACTTCAAATTCAAGGAAAAATTATAGAAAATAGTTTAACTTGAAAATGTTATCAAAATGTTAAGACTGCTCTAATGATGATAACGTGACTTAATTCTTAATATGAGGTACTTAGCATTTATTTAATGCGTTTTAACTTTATTTTATTTTAAAATTGTGTTTATATTTGCATTATTTAAAAAGTAATTTTAATTTTAATTTATGTACTCCCATGTTACTGTGGGTTTATTTCACAAGAATGCTAAATTAACCCGGACAATCCCTTAGCTAGAAAATATTAAACTACTAACGGAACTACTAGTTAGAAAGTTTTAAACAGTTACTTTACCTTCCCCCTTTCCAAGATTTTTTTTTTACAAAATAAACCTATCGTGCCTTTCCGTATCCTCCTACTGCTTACCCTCCTTTATATTTTCCTCTTTTCTATATCAATTTTCAGCTCTCCCTTCTTTCCGCCAGCCTGTTAACTTCACAATCTTCCAAACATAATAACACGCTCAATATGTTCTAAACTTCCACCGGAGCCCGTTTTACAGGCCCGTGGTAATACGCGGGATTGAGGATCACGGGAAATTATTTATGTTAAATATATAATGCTTGAAAGTTCAAATACATTGAGTTCATTAAGTAATGTTATTAGATTAGATTTCAATAAAATAATAAAAACAAGAACATTGAAATTAGTATCAAGGTAACATTTACTCCACAAAATAAATAACATAACATAAATAAAATAATATATACACTGTGACAGAAACATTCAGAAAAGAAGCTTTCTGTCCACCAAAGATCATAAAAATCAATTTTATTTTCAAAGAATTTATAAAAATATATTTCAAAGAAAAGATTTTTTTTAAATATTACAACTTGACAATGTTAAGTTATCTCAGATATATAATAGTGGCGAAGATATGATCAAAATTGGACATTTCTACTAATGTAAATTACCCCCAAAGTCATTTTCATGGTAAAATAAGAAATTTCCATTTTATTTGTAATATTTAACAATGCCTAGATACAACATTTAATCAAAATCGCTAGACCAGCTTTTGATTAAATTCACTTTATATCTTTTTGCCCTTCAGTAAACCAACCTTAATTTTTAGGGATGGATATTTAATTCCAAAAACTCCTAAAGAGTACTTTATAAAAACCTTAGATACAAAACTTTAGTATTATTGATAAAATTGTTTTTGCTCTAGCCCAAGGTACAGAAAAACCGACAGACGGCATCGCTAAAACAACTTTTTCGGTTTTAAGGGATCATGAAACGTCGACACCTATCAAAATATCAATTTTGATTATTTTTTTATCATCACAAAAGGTCTTTTTTTCTCCACTTGGTCGAGAGAGAGAGTAAAATTTGGAATTTAAAAATGTGTACAAAAGATACATTGATACATTTCAATTTTAGTAGGTAGGGCCTTTAGAAAATATAAACATACTTTCTTTGGGTCAAATTGATTTTAAAAAATTACTATTTTGTTGATTGCAAGATAAATTTGAAATAATATGAAGTATTTGATTAGTTATTTTTCTGTCGATTTTTCATTGTATGGCTTTTAGCTGATATATATTAACATTATTTGAGTGTCAACGAATGTTTTCTAAATTTAAAGATACTATATTAATGTTTTTAAACAAATGTCGAAAATGTGTTTAGTATAACTAAGGAGTTATCTTTACTTATATCTGGTAATCAGCAGGCAGGACCACACAACACTATTATTATCATTATTAGCACCACGTCTTACTACCCATTCGAGTTATATGCACTTATGCTTATGTGTAATGGCAGGGTGATTGTGAGATGAAATGGAGGACCTACAGTTTAACGTGGAATTCCGAACCACGGCGGAGGCCTGGCATTCTCCACATTCACAAGTTGTGATTAATACACGTCTTGTCAGAGGTGAAGGAAGGGTTTGGAAATCAGAAAAATCTGTGCCGGGACCGAGGATTGAAGCCCGGACCCCAGCACAGAAGTCTTGACACCTTATCCCTAGACCACCAAGTCACCGTAACAACAATCTTGAATTAAGTTTGAAAAAGTTTTATTATCTTCATAAAATATATGTTTTTATATAGAGTAAAATACACTTGATGGTCTAATACGACACTTTGATATATTAGTGACAGTGCGATTGGGGTTTAAAACCCGATTGGGTGTACCCAGGTCCCGCTCCCCCCTAAATGATTTCCCACTCTCTCTACACGCAAATAAGCGTATTTTTCCCTCTAAAATTATGTCTTATTATTGATGCATATAGCTCGAATAGGTACAAATAAATACCGGTAAATAAATATCTTAAATTTTCGCACTACGGCAATATTCTAAAAAATAATAATTACCTTATAAACAATTCTCTTCTACGTTTTATTTGACAGACAACTGATCTCTTATTTTAACCAGAGAGAAAATGACGCGGGAAAAAAAATGAACACATTCTAAACTTTCTTTAGCGATCGTAAAGGGTGTAAGATGAAGTAAACTGTATCGCACATGTGACCAAGTGCACGCACTTTTAACCCTTATTTAAAATAAAATGAAGAAAGGTCTGAGACTTTTCCTTCCCCACACAATGGATTTGACAGAATTGGGTCATTTAACCGTAGCGACGCCGACGCAGATAAAGGAGGTGGTGCGCTGTGCGGGTGGATGGGGTGGAGGGATAAAGCCTGTCACTTTCTTGAAGCCTTTATGGAAGTCTTGAGACACAATGATGGGGGTTCTGTGGGTGGGACAGGACGGACGTTTTCAAGAAACGTCAGTGGCAGAAACGTCCCAGCTAATACAGTCAGGAGTTAAAGTAACGAGGGTTTGAGGTTTAAGAGAGAGAGGGTGGGGGGCAATTTTAAAGGGAGGAATGTAAGGGAAAGATTTGGTTTTTTACTTCTTTCGAGAAAAATGGCTTTAGTTAAAGTTCAAAAATTTAATCTTTAGTAATTAAAAACTTCTTGTCATATTCTATAGAATAACATTTTATGAACTTCTTTAACGAAACAGATAAATCTGCTTCAAAATGTATTTAAAAAAAAGATGCTAGTTGATGTGATCTCATGAAACAAACTTTTGGTTATCACTCAAGTCACATTTGTTTGCAAACATCCATAGAATTTTAAAAACCTGTAAACCTATCAGTGTTTTTAGCACTGCGTCTTACTACCTCTATATGTACTAGTTACACTAATAGGCTAGGGCTTAGGAAGGCTTAATTTAAATTAAATGCACCCGCATTTGCGCGGAGGGAGATTGTAGAACCGTTTAGAAAACTACCCTCGGTGCACCCGACCGAGATTGGACCACGCGGCCACCGAAGCTGGTCCTATCAGTTTAAAAATGAGATTTTATTCAGTGTATTGTGGTGGTTACGTTATGTTAGGATAATTATTACAAATACATTATTATTGGTATTTTGGTATTTAAAGCGCACTTTCTAAATAGACTGATTATATCAGCACACGTTAACTAACTTAGCACTCACTTTGTTGGTAGAATGATCTACGATGTCACTTTGGCAATAGGCTGGACTGCCGAAGGCGGGGAGATATGGGTTCGAATTCCGGTCGGGTTTACTCAAGATGGTTTTCCGAAATGGCTTACAACTCTTCCACTCAAATGTGTATACACTTACTCTTAATTCAACCTTCCTCATCCTTAACGCATTAGCGTAATTAATATAAATTATTTGTATAACCCGAAATTATATATATAACAGACACAACATTCAGTCCCCCGGTCATTAACTCCTCACCGCGAAAGAGGAAAAACTAAAATAATTAATATCGTTTTCGGCCATGCCGGCAATTGAACTAAGTACCCTCAGTTCAGTAGGCAGACACATGACAGACTGAGCTAAGGATTCTAACTAAAAAATAATAGTAAAAGCAGATATTACCCACTTCGGTGGCCGCGTGGCCTAACGCGCTACTCTCGTGTTGGACTGGGCTGCCGAAGACGGGGATATCATGGTTTGATCCTGGTCGGTTGCATTGAGGGTGAGTTTTCCTAAACGTTATTCTACTCTCCCGCCACGCAAATGTGGGTGCATTTTCTCCAAATTAAGCCTTCCTAATCTCTAACCCAATAGTGTAATTAGTACATAGGCTCGTATCGCCTGAACAAATATGACACTAGATGCTGTTATATCCATAACCTACACACCATCTCGATCTCCCAGGCTTCTCTTTTCATGTGCAAATAATTGTACAAGCGTTAGCGTTATACATTTTTACAAACAAATATTTCTTTCCTAAATAATTTATCACCCTCTTTCTCTCCGATGATTCGGATATATATCCTCAAAATTATACCTTCCTTATCTCTATCCCATTATCTTAGTAAAAATGTGCTCAACCAGGATGATTTAGTAAGACGCGGTGGTTAAAAACAAACAAATCGTCCTATTTCGGTGTTTTGGATTTTTTTGTTTAAAAGTCTTATTTCGGTTTATATCTTTTCTCAAAACTGTAACAGTCTTTTTCACGCTCATCCACTGCAACTAGATTATTATTATTACTACTACTATTAGCACCGCGTCTTACTACCCGTTCGGGTTATACGCACTTACGCTAATATGTAATGATAGGGTGATTGTGAGATGAAATGGAGGACCTACAGTTTAACGTGGAATCCGAACCACGGTGGAGGCCTGGCATTCCCCACATTCACAAGATGTATTGTCAGAGGTGAAGGAAGGGTTTGGTAATCAGATAAATCTTTGCCGGGACCGAGGATTGAACCCCGGCCGCCAGCATAGAAGTCTGACACCTTACCCCTAGACCGCCAGGTCACCGATCTGCAACTAAAGAGCCGAAATTTGGCACACTGACTCGTCTCTGGTGAAGATCAAATTACTGAACTGCGTCTTACTACCCGTTCTAGCCATCTGCATATTTATCCAAGAAGCACGGTCAAGGAAGGTAGAATTTTCTCGTTGGGGTCTCCGCCCCTAAACCCCCAGTGCGTTTTATTTGCAAGTGGATGTAAACTAATGTAATTCCAGAGTGGTTTTTTTGATAGGTCTTACCGTTTAGTCACAAGAAACCCCCAAAGAAAGTTCCGCACTGACTTTAAAGTTGACCCGCCATTTTGAATTTATTTTTCGGGGGTTAAAAATTAAATGTTTTAACTTTTTTTGGAACTCTACCGTCGGTTACAGACTAAAAGCTATAAGGTTTCCAAATGTCAAGTTTCTAGCTCATCTGGAAGTGGGTAAACATTAATATCAGTGAGTGAGTGAGTCAGCCATGTAGCTTTATAGTAGTATAATTCTCGCATCGGCGTAACGTGAGGGTTGAGAAACCACTTAGAGAAAATTACCCTCAGTATACCCAACCGGTATTAAAATCTCGAACCTTGTTAAGTATCGTTCCCCTGTCAGTTTTAGCGCCAGCAGTTTTCCTTTTGTTTCATAATTTCATTTTTTATTTGTGTAAACTTCTCTTTCATCGTTCAAGTTGAAACAGTTATATTCAACATTTAGGGCAAGTTTCATATCGTCACTTTCATAGTCAGACTTAGTACGCCACAAGTGTGTCGATTCATTGAATATCTACCTCGACTAGAATGGAATGTGCCAGATTCACATATGAAATTGGCTCGTTCCATTCGATTCCATTATCTATCTTGTATTTGGTGGAGCGCCGCTCTTGAGGCGTACTAAGTCTCACGACCAGCCTTGCAAACTCTATATACAAAAAAGAGATTATTTGGTGTATTATATGATTTCAATTTTCTTTATATTACTATTTAAAATTAAAATTAAAGCTACTTTATGATGCATTACTGGTGAAATTAGTAATTTTATATACGTGTAGGCCTAATTCTGGGCACTTAACGTGGGGTTTTATTTAGGGTGCACTCACATCGGTAGATTTGCGTATTTCTTGAACCCATAGTGTAGAAAAGTTTGAGTTTATATTGTCATATCTTGAGGCAATTTTGGATTTTGACTATTATCTTGAAAATAAGGATATAAGTTTTGAAATTTTGAAATTTTTTGAAAACGATTTTATAATGTCAGTATAAACGAATATATATATATATATATATATATATATATATATATAAAAAACTAACATTATACTTTCTCATGTAAAACACTCCTCGGATATCCATTTTGAATAAAAATGTTTAAGCCGTTTTCAAAAAATTTAAAAATTTCTAAAATTAGCCATCATTAAGCTGCCTTTAATTTATAATATATTTTAATTTTATATATATATATATATATATATATGTGTGTGTGTTTGATATTGGTTTACTTATGATTAATTTTTGGAAATGTTGACACAAACGATGATAAAGGAAAGAAGAAAGTATACAAGTGTGATTACATGTGCTTTCACTAGTCTACAACCAATTTAGCATATTTTGTTCTTAACGAAGACAGTAGGAAACCTCACCACGCTGCCACGTTTGGTTTGTGGTGTGTTACCTACCCAAGTTACGCGCTATCTTTGGGGTAAGACGGAATGGGGAGGGAGGGGACGCGGAAATGGGTCAATATTTTTGCAGTTTTCATAGCAAACAATTATTTTTCAACAATATAAATATATACTTTAATTTTATAAACATAGTAATTTCAACAGTTTCTGAACATTAACGTGAGTATAGTAGCATTTAATGATAAACTTTTTAAATAAATAGAAAAATTTATCATCAAACTGTAGGAAACTCTTGAAAGATATTCAATAGCTGTTGATATTACTACGGGAAGAAAATTAAACTCTTTGTTTCTAATGGAAACATATTTAATCTATTTTTTGTCATTTTTGTTATTGTTTCCATACAAACTGTAAACGTATTTCCCTTAACTCACAATTCCTACCATCTCAACTTATAAAAGAGTAGATGCAATCTTTTCCAGCACCGTGGGATGTTCCCCCGTAAGTTCGGCCCACAACGAGAACTGGGGCGCCCGCAATTTTGACGTGGCTGTCGAACGTTAGATCTTGCACGAGGGAACCTACGTCACTGCCGCATTGATCCCCTCAGAATGAGTTGCCTACACTTTCTCTTGATCAAGTAGGCGAGAGGTTGACTGCAGAGTCAGTTCAAAGAGCTCACTTCGTGCGCTGCATATCTCTTTAGCGGTCCATCCTGTCATTACGGGTTGCATTTTACTACCCGCCCGGACTATCCGCATATTTACACTTGGAGTGGGCAAGAAAAAGATAGAATATACAATAAATGTACTACATTTGCGTGGAAAGTAAGTGGATAAACCATTTAAGAAAAATCACCCCCTGTACAACTGACCAGTATTCAAACTCTGACCTATGCGTCATTGAAAGTCCATTTTATTATGAGAGGGACGCCTTAGACTGGTGTAACCCAAACCGCCACCTGTCATACACCCTCTATAGGGAGCAACAACCGACATACGTACACCTTTCTCTTCATAAAAAAAAATAACTTCTTGATAAAAATCCGTAGCACAACTTCCTTTGGAGGGTAAGTAAAACCGTTGGTCCCCTGTTGACTGTGGTATGTAAAAGAAACATGGAACTTAATTGAAAATACCTTTCTAGATAAAAAATAGTAGACTATTTCTCTCTCGTTCATAGAAATTATCGTGTGTTTATATAATCAGTCACCCACCTCGGTGGCGTAGTTGGCTAATGCGCTTGTCGTGTTGAGCTCGACTGCTGAGGACGGAGATATCGAGGTTCGAATTTCGGTCGGGTGAACTGGGGGGGGAGGGGTCCTAAATGGGTTTCCGCTCTCCCTCCACGCAAATACGGGTTCACTTCTTCTAATTCATCCTTCCCATTTTCCTAATCCATTAGCGTAATTAGTACTTAAAGCGTATAAACCGAACGGGTAGTAAGACGCGGTGCTAAATATTATTATATTATCCAACACACACCAATCTTCTTTGGCCTTTACATAATCATATCTCGAGGTACGGATATTCAACCATAATCTTAAAGTGTAATTAATTTATGTGTTTATTTTTGAATAATTTAGTGGTTTTGAATTTTCTTCTAAAATTACACCTGTTTAGTAAAAAAAAAATCAAGCACATATTTTAATCAAAATTTTTACCAATTTCAGGCACATATTAAATATATCTTGTATGTTGAGCCAATTTAAAATCCGGAGATGAGAAAGGTATAATTAAAAGAAAATGAATCCACATCTGTGTGTATACATATTGGAAAACCATTTATTTAAAAAATCTTTCTCATGTAGCGTGTCAACCAAATGGTTGAACAGCTAAAAGAAAAATATTTAATATTTTGGGGATTTTATGTGAGACAGAAATTAAATCAGTATATTTAATTTAATCTGTTTCTAAAGTTATATCTTCTGGTCTACGCCCCCCTGCGGGACGGGGTTTAGAATAGTCCCGCAGTAACCCCTGCTTGTCGTAAGAGGCGACTAAAAGGGGAGGCTTCCGTGCAGG
>CABFVX010008384.1:0-24544 GCA_902151425.1 Timema shepardi | reverse complement strand
GGATTTATTATGTTGAAAGAGCTGCTTGAGTAGTATACAGTTGTACCAATATCTCAATTTTGAATTTTTTGGACTCTGATGGTTTTCCCCCTGTGCCCTTCATTTGTGTTGAAGGAGAAAAAAGATACCATAATTTTAGATAACCACCCCTAATTCTTTCGGCCAGGAATTATGTTCCAACATCCCTGCTACATACAGTCCAGACAAGATTGAATTAACACTTTGTTTGTGTGATCATTGCTGCAGTAAATTGACTGTATATTCATAGTGTGAGGGTTGTTGGAAATTCAATAACCACTGTTAGAATAATTTAAAAATGTGAGTCATCTTATACTTGATTGAAAACTACATGATTAAGAGTTTTTATTTAGTAAAGACAACCTCGTAGAATAATAATCTATAATTTTATTTAAAATACAATCTGAATATAATGAAATAGCATGTAAGTTGATATTACTTTTTATGCTAAGACTCATGACTAAAGTGAAAATAGCTTGAAACTATTGTATTAACCAAGCATAATCAATAATTCTTATTTAAAAATTCGATTTGTTAATATTTAAGCTAAAAAAAATTCTTGGCCAAGGCAAATGATAATCAAAGTTTGAGAAATTTAAGGTCTATTACTTCCCAATATGAATAAATAAATAATGCCTTATAATACAAATACAGTAAATCTCCATAGATTTCTTTCTCAACGACCTTTTTTGGGGAAGTAGGTAGATTTACAAGATTAGCAAAACCTAAGGCTGGGCGCACAATTGGAGACCTGGCCGCGATGGCCTCTGGGGTCTCAAGTATCTATGGAGTGTGTGCATTTAGCGACCAGCGCCCCCAAGGGCACAAGCAGCCAGTCACTCTCATCTGAGTCACCACATATGTATGGAACCGGGTCAGTATGCAAGCACTTGGTGCGGCAGCCAGTCGTTTGTTTTGTAAGGAGTGTGATTGTGGCTACAATGTCTCGTGAGGATTGTTTTGATAGATGATTCTGGCCGCCTATACCAAACACTCAGAATATTGGTCGCAGCGGCCAGGTCATCAAGTGCACGTCCAGCCTAAGACCTTTAAGTAAGCGGTGGGATATAGATATAATTAGAGCAGACCATCCCTCAAGAAAGAGAAGAGAATATTCGTAGGAAGATATTCACAATATATAAGGGGAATAATTGTTTATAGTGCATCAAGCAAATTCTGTGATGAGGGATTGCAAATCTGCTAAGGGGAGACGGCAGTAGCCTACAATGATAGAGAAGACGTGTTATAGGTGTGGTAAAATGGGGTATTTAGCAAACCAGTGTGTTGGGAGGGTTAACCATCACCCAAACAAGAACATGATTGTAGAAGCCATGAACTACGGTCCTCACCGAGAATTGTCCCCTTTGAATAGAGACATCTTCTTTATAGCGGACAGTTTAAATTTCCTCGGCAAAATAACATGGCCTCTTACGGCGAAACAACTTACCAATAATGGACTTTCTCAATAAAAGGAACGGAAACTCCTAGAAATGCATATTTATGCTTAACAGTTTCATAGAAAGCGGACAAAAATCTAAAACATTAGTTCATATATTTTACCGTAGGAATGTTAGGAATGTCAATGTCTCAAGTGATGTGTGAGCAGTGCTGCCTTCCCCTCTAGTCGAAGTTCCTAAAATAGCTTACACATAAATGAATAATGTATTTCAAGGCCATAGCTTCCACCCCTTCTGAATAATTAGCAGGGGTTGTTTGAAATATTTAGTCTGTACTCGTCCGCTCATATTGAATAAACTTGTGATTCTTCTACAATGTAATTTTATTAAGGTGGTACATTTTGTCGGTCATTAAAATGTCTCAAAAAAGTAAGCGTTTAACATTGAAAGACAAAATAGCAGTTGTGAAAGTGAGTGGGAAAGAAAATTTAAGTGTTTGTGATTTGGCCATTAAATTTGATGTGGGGAAAACCCAAATCAGTGATATTCTGGGCAATAAAAACGAAATTTTGAAATCTTGGGCCAAAAATTAAAACCAAGTGAGTAAAAGCGCATTTACAAAAACACTAGGATAAGCTGTTGATAATGTGACGTTTGAATGGTTCCGTTGCGCTAAAGCCAATAAAATTACTTTGTCTGGGATATTAATTTGTGAAAATGCATTGGAAATTGCATTCAGGCGGTATGATTTTTAAACACTTTAAAATTATTTCTCCAAATAACGGACGTTTTTCTGTTCCCAGAAGGTGTCTGCTATTAAAAGAGTTCACTGTAAATGTATTTTAACAAAAAAATCATAAAAAAGGGATTGTAACAGCGCCTAGGACCTGACGATAGAAGAGATGCTAACTTTAACAACAATACAAAAGCAAGAGAGGCAATGTTTGGTAAAACACAAGAGATAAATGCGATTTGATATACACTTTTAATATGTGCAGAAAAAACATAATATGACAGTTACAACCTTACAAGTGCAAGGACAATCCATACTTTTCAAAGTATATGTGTGCAAAATATATCAATAAATATATCAATCCAAGCTTGAAGATACAAGGTACACTAAATAGCTTAATGGTAACTCCTACGAAGTGCTAGACGTGAAGTATCAAGTTTATTATAAACTGCCAACACCAGCATTCTTGGGTTGGATTTCTGCATTAATGTCTCGCTCATAAAAGTGGGTCCTTGACACACTCTAAAACTAGAGATGGTCAAAGAACCTAACTCTGCCTAACCCTAATCAGTTAAACCTAGAACAGGCCAGAACGCTGCCCAGAAATGTTCATGTAGCAACAAACAACTAAACCTAATTGACTAACAAGAATATCATGGTAAATCGAACAATTATATTAACGGTAATTCGGCCTTACTTTTAAGAGTGAGAGCTAAGATGCTGGTAGCACTAGCTTTGAAGCATTTACTCATTAAAAATAGTAATTTGTATCACTATGTTATACTCACCAGAGGGGACACTTAGACAACAAAATGTAGAAAGAGGTGACTTAGGATTCTAGGCCTTAGATCAATCATGACAGGCTAGGTACCAATTAGTACAACCTGAGTTCCAAACAGACAACAAAGAGCAAGATTTGCAAAATAACAAAGCAATGAAATACAGATATAGAGACGTGTGCACCTTAAGGTATCTGGCCACGAGCACTATGCTCTCAGACGCGGGCCTCGTCAGAATGAGAATAAACCCACAAGTTGCCAACCCCGACAGGGTAAACAACTCAACTGAGTAGCCATTGAGTGATTTGATAGGACCCAAATAGGTCAAATTAGTTGGCAACGGATTCCCTAAACTGATATTTTTCTACTTGGCTGTACAACCAACAATGGGTGGTCATACAAGCCAGATGTATTCTAAGTAGTTGTGCAGGTACCTCTTAGAAACGAACGAGATGAGTTGTAGAAATAGAATGCATCATATCTGGAAGGCTGTGGCCTTATATGTGGGTTGGAACTGATGAACAAGTGATGGGGGTACTGGTGCGAGGGAATTCTGGAAGCCACCAATTGTTTGTAAAAGAACGTGTAACACTCTAGAACAGGGCGTAGTGATGTGTGCTCAGGCAAGTCTAAGCACAGTCCGTCTAATGCAGTAGATCATCTGGTATAGTTGTGCATGGAGTAGTAAGGAAATCAGTCTGCATCTTCGTTAGAAGGCTCACCAGTAGGGTACCGTTGAGACGCCATGGTATGTAACAAATTTTAACAAATTGAAGTGTAAGCCGTTACAACGCTGTAAGCAGAATTTTGAAAAATGTCAGGAAACAAGGAAAATCTAGTATGGAGACAAAATGTAAACCTAGATGTTTATAAGACCTGTTGGCACGTCAGTACATGTACATAAGTCATAGACTAGGTGTTCTACGTTAATATGTTTCAGTATGTGTGAATGAGCAGAAGCAAAAATAACGAATTCCAAATGTAACAACGTTGTTATACAAAAACCTATTGGAACAATAGTGCACTAGGAAGTAAAATAAGGAACTATGTTTAGATGGAGAATTTTAATGATTTAAAAACAATGCATACTATGTAGGTATGTGAACAGTCAAATTCCATTATTAAATAATATTTTAAATAGTGCATTCGTAGTATAGTATTTATAGATTAAAATACATTTGCTGTATTTGTCATCAACACTTTCATAGTGTTCATTATTTGGGTAAACATATATTTCAGAATGCTATATGGTCCCACTCATGGTATAAACTTTTAGATCCATGTTACTATAGTCAAATTAAATGATACATATTACGCACATTGTAATGAGTTACAAGTTCAAGTTAATTCAAATGGGGCAACTCTCACTAACATCCCCCACCCCTGATGAACTCCAGCACTAGAGCACGTGGACCGACCTCCGCTCTCTGACACTCTACTAAACTGACTAAGTGGAGCTTTCGTTCGACTGACTGCTCGGGAATCAATCCACGCCCAACCGGAAACAAAAGAATGAGGTTCCGCGTGGATGCGTCAAGTTGCAAGTTCCGCCACTGGAACGTTCTGGTTCCTTCTACGAGTTACCAGTTCTTTCTTTGCTTGTTGTGTTTATGTTCTTTCCTCCTACCCCTCCTTCCCTTGCCCTTTCTCTCTGTGAATACAATTATGGGTATAAATTGGGACGTTTGTTTTCAATGGTCACTCATCGTACCGTCGACTGACCAAGGTGAGGGCAGCAACTTAAAGATAGCAATTCTATACAATGCATTATTTGATATATATATATTCTGGCAACCCTATGGCAAACCTTGAGTCTCGAGCTTCTTTTGGCGTCGTTAACTTATAGCATTGTATTTGGGATTATTTTAATTAGATTTCCTAATGTTGAGCTCAGGGCACTTGTATGTAAGTCTTCGGACTTGGTCCAATGATAGGTCTTTCTCTAATTGTTGCTGGTCAACACAATGTCTATTGCGTTTAACTTAAAGGTGCATGTATATTTAACTTCTAGTTATTAGTTCTAATGTTAAAGCTATATATATGTTTGTTGAGATTTATAATGGAGTTTATTGTATTTCACACTATATGCGTGAGTTATACAGACTTTAAACTTTAGGCTTCTATGCAAAGGTTATATATTAATTTATCAAGATTTATAATAATGTTTATTGGGTTTCACTTGAAGGCGCATGTTACACTAACTCCTAGTTGTTTATTCTAATTTTAGGGATATATTTATGTATGTTTGTTAAGATTTATGGTAGAGTCTGTTGCATTTCACACTATATATGTGAGTTATATAAACTTTGAACCTTATAAATATATAGCGTCAGCATGGACGTATATGTTGGGATTTATAATTGTGTTCATCGCATTCTTATGTTGAATGCGCGAGTTGTACTGACAGCTAGCTTAATAACAAAATATATTTATATATTTTTATAAGTATTGTAAAGTCAATAACATCCATTCTCTAATGGAGTAATTTCAATATCTTGGATGATAAGCACTTCTCACGATTCCATTATATTTATGTTCTCATTATGTATCTTAATTTTTTGTTGTTCTTAATAGAAAACATTGTAATATTCTCAGGTAAACTTCTTGACTAATTTTCCCGCCTCGCTTCCTTATATTTAGATGAGAGGTTTACATAGCATATATATAGCATAACATTAGCAGAATATTACTACACTTGTTTGGATTGGCAATTTTGCAGCATCCTGCATGAACAATAATAATTGCATTATGTTGCAACTGGCAGATCTGTATAGAACTTTCTGTGCTCTGGTGTAAGAAACGCCTGGTTGTGTCAAAAGTCATATATGTTAAAAATTGAAAACATCTGCATTCATTGGAAATGTACAAGTATATTTACAAATGTTTATAGAAAGTAATTTTGTGGTATATTAAATATGAATTGGGGGTTATTACTTTTGTATAAAGTAAAGTGTCAGATAATAATTATGACCTTACTTTCAAACTCCTCATTTAAGGCATAAAATAAGTCATTATATACACCACAAAGTTATTTCCAAAACACCATGAGGTATAAGAGTCTCAGAAGTTTTCACAATCACATACAACGTTGTTATAAGTATTTCATTTGGCTTTGATAATGCAGGCTTTTGTACATTTCTGGAGCTTCATATTTCTTTTTCGAATGTTTTGATTCCATTCAACAATGTTTATCTTTCTCTTTTTTTACCACGGTTTTAGTGTTTTAGTGTTTTTGTGCAGGTGTTAGATTAACATTACATGTGTCAGCAATCTTGACATACATACGTTGTTACAGGTAAAATCGGTATTGCCAAAATGTTGCAGTATTTTTCTCAAATATCTGACCACATAATAGAGGTTTTCCTACTAATGGATCACAGACAACCTTGTTATAGGAAAATATAATTTTATAAATTGTTGTCAGTTTCAACATTGTTACAGACTACACTTAAATTGTTTATATCATGTATAATGTTCTTCTTTAACTTGCATAAGTGCGAGGTTAGTGTATTAACAATTATTTATTTAGTGCACAATAATCTTCTTTAATTGGTGAGTATGTACGGGATAGGAATACTTAGCCCGTTACTGAATTCGATTCTCAATAAAATATAAAGCACTCAAACTAAGTTTACATTTCTAACACGTCAAGAGTGGTAAAATATATTATTTATTTATTAAATTAATTGAGATAAGTGTTAAATAATAATATTCATCCCATAACTAGTTAATCATATAAATTGTCTATTTATTTAACCAACATACAATAAATATTTATTGTATTAATCTTTGCTAATAACTTCAACATTCCAAAATGTTTCATTTTACAAAAGAGGACAAAATCTTATATAAATACAATGGACCGTGCTCGTATGCATGTCAAGCACATGAAATCTTTTAAGTTATAGATTAAAAACAACACAGCGAATAATGTATAACCTGTAAATGTGACCATGGGGTCTAAGGTGCGAGTCTCGGTATAGACTTGGTCCACTTTAATAAGGAGATTGTCGGTGACCTGGTGGTCTAGGGGTAAGGAGTCGGACTTCTGAGCTGGGGTCCGGGGTTCAATCCTCGGTCCCGGCACAGATTTATCTGATTACCAAACCCTTCCTTCACCTCTGACAAGACATCTTGTGAATGTGGGGAATGCCAGGCCTCCACCGTGGTTTGGATTCCACGTTAAACTGTAGGTCCTCCATTTCATCTCACAATCACCCTACCATTACACATTAGCGTAAGTGCGTATAACCCGAACGGGTAGTAAGACGCGGTGATGATGATGATAATAATAATAAGGAGATTGTCGACCTTGGTGATCTTGAGATAAAGTGCTTGCCTAAGGATCCAGTGTTTGTGGGTTCAAACCCAGCCAGGGTCGATGGATTTTTCTTGAGTTATAAAAATCCGCAGCACAGCTTCCTTCGGTGGGAAAGTAAAGCTGTTGGTTGGTCTCGTGTCAATTGTGGCATGTAAAATAACTTTAGAAGGTATGTGAAAATACCTTTTACAGAAAAATTGGTAAGCTCTTTCGCTTCATAAAAATTCTCGTGTGCATATTTAATCAGATGGTTCAGAAAGTGAATGTTGAATACATAAATACATAAATTAAAAAACAAAAAGATTAAATCCAAATGCTCTGGGAATTATTTTAATCCTGAAATTTTACATCTGTTTTCCAACTTAATTCCCCACAGATAATGTATTTAATAATATTAAACTATTAGTACTTTCTCATAAAAAGAGAAAATATTTTAATAGTTAAAAAAAAATTAACTTTGAGGTTATGACCAATATTAACATTTTATGTGACTATGAACTCTTAAGTGGATATGAAAATTCTGTTTGTCCCCATGTCTATCTCTCTGTCTAGGGGGTTACAGCTGAAAGGGTTTAATATATTGTTCTCTAATATATTTGCATACCTCAGGCCTATCACAAAATAAGTGAATGTTTTATTACTTCGAACTAAAACTATAGCCCACGTCGATGGCCGCATGGTCTAAGGCGGTCAGCACTTACAACCTGCAGGCCAGATCTGACCCACCAACCGATTTTATCTGTCTCGCAAAATATTAAGCAAACAAACAATATGTTTTCTTAAAAATAGACTCGTATATAATTAGATAATTACTATGTGAGAAATATAAAGTTGAAATTTTTTCATCTATATTTTTTTCTCAGGGTGACTACAAACCATATTTTACAAAATTCCCTGACTTTTTCACATTTTCCAGGCAACATTTTTCAATTTTCCCTGACTACTTTTTTCCAGTTTTAATGGTGGATGATGACTGGTTTGATTCATTATTAATCGTATATTAAAAAAAGTTTGTATCTGCTATACATAAACAGTTTTATCAGTTATTTAAAAATTTGAGATGTTATTTGATGTAGGTATTATTAACTTTTGTTTTAGTGTTTAGTTGCGAAATTAATGGAATATTTTAGATATATTTTCTAATTCCCTGACTTTTCCTTATTTTTAGTTAAATTTCCTGACATTTATTTCCCTGTTTTCCCTGTCATCCAAAAACTCCCTGACTTTTCCAGGTTTTCCCTGTCTGTAACCACCATGTTTTCTAAACAGGCCCACAATTTTTTAGATGTCAAAAAGCTTGCCGACCCCTAGTCTAAGGCATCACCCTTACGGTGCAGTTACTGATGATGTAAGATGTAAAAGTGAAGTTCATGCACCCTTACGGCCCTGCACCATCATTTCACTGGCCTCCATGGAAAGATGAAATATGCTATGTTCCTGTGTGTAACATAATTTCTTGTGTCAGTCCTCCCAACACAAAGGGTTCTGGCAGGATGTACCACTTCTATAAAAAGAAGGCTGATTTTCTACACCACCAGTAAACCATACTCTTCAATATTGTCATAAACAATTATTAGGTTTAAGAAAAAACATGCCCTGATTTACTAAACGGATTACAGCAGTAAGCACTAAAGTATTTTTAAAGAGTTCTGCTTCTTCCCTTTTTACTCAGTCCTATCATGATTTTTATACCTAAATTGACCCGCCTCGGTGGCGTAGTTGGCTAACGCGCTTGTCGTGTTGAGCTCGACTGCTGAGGACGGGGAGATCGAGGTTCGAATCTCGGTCGGGTGAACTGGGGGTGGTTTTTCCTAAATGGTTTTCCACTCTCCCTCCACGCAAATGCGGGTTCACTTCCTCTAATTCAACCTTCCCAATTCCTAATCCATTAGAGTAATTAGTACTTAAAGCGTATAACCCGAACGGGTAGTAAGACGCGGTGCTAAATATTAATTAATTATTATACCTAAATTAATTTAAATGTAATCCAAAATATAACAAAACCACACATAATAAACACCAATCACATAATATGAAAAAAAGAATTTGTGTAAGTTAACTAAATATTAAAGGTTGTTTGAGTCATAAAAAATTAAAAAGTTTTTAATTGGAGTTACTTAATGCACCTTACAGTACAACTAAATTTAAAAAAAATAATTTTTCATCAAATTAAAACTCATTTAAATGAACACTTCCAAACACACTAAGAACAACTTGTTGGCACCACTGATTCTGAACATAAATTGAACTGAGGAGATAGTTTAGCATTCATGTACTGACATGAGTAGGCCCTACAATCCCAGTGGGGGTGACCTGGCGGTCTAGGGGTAAGGTGTCAGACTTCTATGCTGGCGTCCGGGGTTCAATCCCCGGTACCGGCATAGATTTATCTGATTACCAAACCCTTCCTTCACCTCTGACAAGACATCTTGTGAATGTGGGGNAGATTTATCTGATTACCAAACCCTTCCTTCACCTCTGACAAGACATCTTGTGAATGTGGGGAATGCCAGGCCTCCACCGTGGTTCGGATTCCACGTTAAACTGTAGGTCCTCCATTTCATCTCACAATCACCCTACCATTACACATTAGCGTAAGTGCGTATAACCTGAACGGGTAGTAAGACGCGGTGATAATAATAATAATACAATCCCAGTGAGACATGCAGCTGGTTAAACAGTCAACTGCTGCTCTATTTAATTTATTATTTTACTGTTTTTTAACTGAGATGTATTTTTTATAAACTCATAAGTTAATCTTTGTTATATTTAGTTAAAATACCCCTACTTTGAGGAGTACCTATGAAATGATACTTTTATTTTTTATAATTTTTACTAAACTTGATAACAGAAAAATTCATTTCAAATCATTAAAGGAGTGATTTTAGCTAAAACTATCCAAGCAAATTTTAGAGTATATATGGATCATTCTCAAATTGAGGGACAATTTATGTATTCTGTTGATATAAATATTTTGTTATTTTTAAAACAAGCAACAAAAAAAATATTAATGGTAGAAAGTGTATAAAACTTGATAGAAACATTTAAATATGGTAGTATTAAGAAAAAAATTAGACCAAATAATAATTAAAAGTCCTTTTCATCACCTTGCTAAATGCCCCCACCACTGAGTTTTGAAGTTTGAAGTTCTAGATAAATAATAAAGAAAAATAGTAAAAAATACATAGGCATGGTCAAAAATACATAAGCATGGTCAAAACTGTTCCTATAATACTGCTATTTTCGTTTGAAGACTACATTTCAATAAATTATTTATGAATTTTGACATTTTAATCAATGTTTGTTTGTCCCCAAGTAACGCATTAGACAAACACGATATTTTGAATTTGACGCTAAAACCTTTCAAAATGCTCTTCCGTTCCCCATTATCTGTAGAGTGTGTTGTCCTGTACTTACTAGTTCTTGTTATTTTATTAGTTAAAAAGTTTATTTAATTTTCTTCGGTCAACGTTCGAAAATTCAGGTAAATTGTATAACGTATGTTTGTTGCAAATCACTTCGCTAACATTAATATCATTTGGAGTTTTTGAAAGAACTAATCCAATAACTCTTCAGTTTAACGTAAATGGAGGCATGAACTAACCTTAATGTTTGTCTACTGCTTTCTACTTTTATTGTTATGAAACGGTTTGAAACCAAAAACATCACTTCTTAATGCTCACCTCGCTAGCGTTGCTTTGTAATGAAAATGGTTTTAACACTTCGCTAACGTTACTTGGTGACGAAAATGTTATCATCCCCTTGCTAACGTCAGTAGGTGACGAAACTAATGATAGTCACGTATAGTAAGAATTTGATAAGAAGAAGTTAATTACAAAAGTTACTACAACTATTTTAATATATTCTTACATCAAGTCATGTTATATAGAGCTGTGAGTTTGGACAGATAGAATAAATATCTATAGAATAACATAACTAATAAAGTAAAACATAATCAATATTGGCTGCAGAGAAATATGTTAGAGTTTTCTATACTGTTCTTCCAACCAAAATCAGGGTACCTAGAGCTCACGTTAGTAAAGTGAAATTTTCAATGTAAACGTTTTCACATAATATCACTTTGCATCAACTGTGTCACTTCTCTAGCGACAATAAAATCAACTATTTATCATTAACAGTCATAATAAAAGACGAAATATTATTGTAGGTATATTATTAACATTTGAGCTATTAAAAAAATTAATAAATGGTACGCAACTCCACACGAACTTTATCGCTCTATTGTTTAAAAATGGAGATATTTACCCAAAATTCGTAATATATGTGAAACGAAATAATAAAAACTAGATGCTTGGACCGATAAAAAAAAAATCAATATTGGGTCCACGAGTGTCAACACTTCGTATTAAAATTTAAACTTTCGGTTAAAATTTTCGACATTTTATTAGGTGGTGCAAATCTTCATGCCATCACATTGCTATTAAAATTCTCATTTATAAATTTTGACCAAAAATAAATGTAAATATTGACTATTGAATCTAAAATGGAGATAGATCATTGTTGTACAAACATTCCTCCTAGGAGGTTTAAGGAAAAAAAACTTTTTTAGAGACTTTAACTTATATTTAATCACTCTATGGCATTGGATAATTATCATGTTAAAACTTTAGTATCTCTTTACAAATAAAGCTCGCAAAATGGTATTAATATGTTTGTCAATATTTCAGAAAAGGTTGATTTTATAAAAATATATCTCATAAAAATATTTTTAAAATTTTTAATAGTACTACAATTTTGCAATGAAAAGTTATTTAGTATCTCAAATAGTTTCGGAGATATGGTAGTTTTTGCTTCTGTAAAGTAACCTAAAAGTAATTTCCATGAGAAAATAAAAATATCCAGTTTATTTATTATCTTAATCAACGCCTAGATACGAATTTTAATCAAAGTCATTAGTGTCGATTTTGAGAAAATCTATTTTTTCTCTTTTCGTCCTTTTTTAAACTACTCTTAATTTTAAGTCAAAACAGACACACAGACAGACTGTATTGCAAAGACCACTTTTTAGGTTTTCTTGGGGTCATAAGACGTCGACATCCATCAACATCCATCAACATTTCAGGTTAGATTTTTTTATTTGGGGCCGCAATAATTTACCTTTTGTGTTCGATAAGTTAAAAAATATATATATTTGGGTATCTCTAGATTAAAATTTATTGGTTTTATAGAAGCATGCTTCAAATAAAATATTTGTGTTATAAAGATACCTACATATTTGTAATGATAAGTAATTTCATATCTCAAATAGTTTAGGAGATATTATAAAAAAATAATTAATGGATCAGACTGGAGCCCTTAAAGTTATTTTGCCGAAATATTGAGAGTAGCTATTTTGTTTAAAATATTTATAAATGTTTAGAAATTAAATTTAATCAAAATCGTTAGAGCCAATTTTGAGGAAATCGACTATTTCTCTTTTTGCCCTTCAGTAAACTACCCTTAATATTAAGGTTAGATATCCAATTCCAAAAATCCTTCTGGACAATTCTATTAAAACCCTAGATACCAAGTTTTAGCCTGATCAGTAATATAGTTTAGGCTCTAGTTGGAGGTACAGGCAGACAGACGGAAATGCAAAACCCACTTTTTTGGATTTGGGGGGTCATGAAACATCGACATTCATCAAAAAATCTCAAGCTCTGTTTTTTTACGATCCCAACACTTTCTCTACCTGTAAGATAGCGAGAAATAAAAATGAGGAATGTAAAACTTAACTTTCTTTGGATTTTGGAAAATTTAACATCTCTAACACACGAATTTTGTATGATTCTTCACTTACAAAATCCTAATTCCAACGAGTCAAGGAAAATGTATCATTTTTTAAATATTATTGTAAAAAATATGGTATACTTGGTAAGCATACATATTTTATTTGGATTTAAGGGATTACGGCATTCACAAAGTGATGGATAATGAATGGGTGGCCAATTTGGTAAAACTAAAAAACACGAGACAATTGTAAAATCAAGCTCTGCTGGTATTATTACTTACTTCTTCAATAATTTTAGTGTAATCAGGCAATAAATGATACTTTTCCTGAAATTTTTATTTCTTTACTTTTATATTTCTTACTTGATCTTCAATTTGAGAATGACCCGTATATTTTGAGAAGAGTCCTAAGTAAAGCCAGGCTGAAAATATTCAAAACTTGTGTTATTTATATCTATCATCATAGTGCATGATCCCATAGGCATCCCATTTTGAAATTGTTAGTTTATATAGATTATAAATAGATAAATAACTTTTTTTTTTAAGAGCGAAAATTTTTTGTTATTGGTAAAAGTGTGCCAAGTTGTAGGCTATTGACTATCCGATTAAAGCCCATAACAAACTGAAAAAGGTAATTCAAGCATCATAAGTCTAGCACCAATAGAAAAAAAGTTAATTTAATACGATTAAAAAATGTGTAGCGGGTGAAAAAATAGATTATTTTTTTGAAATTTCAAAAATTGATTTCTCAAAAATGGGGCCAGTAGAGAATCTTTAAAAAAATATGTATAAGGTTATATTTAAGGGAAGAATAATTGGTAAAAATTTCATTTAAATATAAAATGGTCAGGTTGAGGGACTGGTTGATTTGACGGGGACTGACCCTTTTACGGATGTAAAGCGTAGGTTTGTCATGAGAAACACAAGAGCATGGTGAATGCGATTGGAATAAGATATCTAAGAAATGTATGTGGAAAAACTCGTATGGACAGTCAGTAATGAATGGATGCTGAAGGAGTTTGGTTTGAAAAGGAATCCAAAGGGTCAATGTGAAAGAAGTGTCTTATGGTGGTTTGGGCATAGTATTAAAAGGATGAGTATGGATCGAGGGAAGAAACAAATATATGAAGGTAAAGTGTGGCCTATGGATCAAAAGGAAGGGTTAGGCTCTGTAAGACATGGATAAATGTTGAAGATGAATATATTGAAAAGAGAAACATTAAACTTTTAAAAATTAAATATAACTTGATGTTTGGATGTTGTTGAAGCGAAGGAGGTATGCAAGGATAGGGAAATGTGGATAAAGTTAGTGAGGATTGATTAAGTACGAAATTATTTTTTATCTATATGTCATATTCACAGTTTCTTGCCTACCCCATAAGGGAATGGACTGATTAGGTAGGTATGTATGTACAAACAATTTCCCATAGCATGAAAGATTTTTTATTTTGTTAAAATATTTTTTTGATGGGAATAGTAGGTAAACCTACCTTTAGCTTTATTATTTTTATTATTAATGTTGTCATAAAATATTGACAGGCCTATGTTGAGTAAAATACATTCTTATAAATGCTCTTTAAGAAAAGCACTTCAACTTCCATGTATTTATGGACCTGAACAGTTTTTATAAATTACAAATATATCAATATATCTCTAAAGATATAGAATTTTGCAATTAATTCTATGAAATGTAGTTTTAAATGGGCGAAAAATTAAGACTACCTTACTAACTTTAGTTTAATTTATTAAATCTCTTTCACAAATAGATGTATAATTGTATACCGGTTATGGCAAAAACACATTTAAGATTAACCTTGAGTACACTAACTTATAGCAGAAATCAAGTTAAAACAAACTCAATAGTGATGGGTCACTCGTGAGGGAGTCATTTAATTAGAACGACTCTTGAACGAGAGCTGTGAACGAACGACACTCGCATCACGAGCGAGTCGTTCACGCCACCATTACACACATAACGCGTCTGATTCATTGAACAATAGGCCAACAGTTTTTACTACACATTTCTTTTATTATTTGTACAAAATAAACGTATGCACGTCAGTTGTACATTTAAATCAAGAACTTATATCAATGAAATTAAATAGACCTATTACCCTAAATATGATGCCCTAACACAAGGATGCATCAGGCACCTCTTCCCTTTTCCCCCTGATCATTACATTGTGCTCATGTGACACATTACATGAGACATCGTGCATTAGTTTGACGTTTCTTTACATCTCTTCTTTTCACTAATACATTATCATTATCTCTGCCTACTCTCGTTAAGTTTTCATCCAATGTTCGGTTTTATTTAGCTAGTCTTGGCTATCAACGCATCGCTTCGGCACTACTTCCAACCACCCTTCTTCGCTGAGCTTAGAGAATTGTCGTCATTCACGACTCTCTCTTTTCGCTTTCGTTCATTCGTTCCGAAAAGAGTCAGGCGTATTTGTCATTCACGACTCTTTTGTCGTTCTTCATTCGTTATTGCGAAAAAAATCAAGTATAAATGTTTACTATCGTTACTAGATAGCAGCACTGCCAACAAAATAAAACTAACTATTTTTCTTAACATTAATAGATATAATTCTGTGAATTAGACACTAAAGGCTATATTCTAAGGTTAATTATTATAAGTAATTTGTGAAAGTTATAAAATTAAAGCATCAAATGCAATAGGCTTCGGATAGATTACACATAAATCCTAATTCATTCATAAATTGAAAGGGAAGGGACAAATTTGCACGCTCAGAACAGGAATTGTGAGAACTAGTTAGCACTCACTCGTCAAGTTAGGGAAGGGATTGGGTGCGAGCCAGCCATACGGTGAACGATATGACTCATATGAATGACTATTCATGAACGACTCTTTTGAGTAAGCGAGCTTATGTGAGCTAGCTCGCGTCAACGAGCTGGTTTGACCCATCACTAAAACTCATTATAGTTATTGAAACGTAAACCAATTTAAAACAAAAAGTTATAACCAAAGATAATAGTTTTAGGAAGAGGTTAAACGATTACCGGATAACGGCCAACACTTGAAAACTCATAAGATTGCTTTTTCAACGAGACCAATGATCTCTATACTATACTGGATGAACATAAACACACCCCTTGCAACAGATCAAATCGTGACGCTAAAGTTTGTCGTCCGCTTGCTATCGAGGGACAGATTTAATGGTTTATTTCAATGTTCTTGTGCAAAAACGTGTGTCTGGTGAATAAAAGTATATTTTTTTAATAATGGTGGATTATACCCCACTTGACTGAAAACACATACATTAAGGGATATACAATTCAGTTTTAAAGGTAATATTGTGCAAATAAGGAAAAAAATTTGATGTATTGTAGCTAACGTCCATGTTATATACATTATGCCAAGACTACAATATATTTAAAATTGGTTATTATCTTATATAATGGTTGCAGAAACAATATTATATTTAAAGTTCGATAAGTAAAATGAAAAAAGAAGGTAGCTTTAAACTTAATTACATTCGTTTGAATGACAAACATTGTGTAGTTGTTCCTATCGGATGCACATGGAAGAATCGTATCTTGATGACAGAGAGCAATGTTCACAAACACCAAAAATCCCGGATCCATGGTGGCCCCAAAGGGGTCTTCTCGATGGTCATATCATCCCCAATTTTGTTTGAAGATTTCGGCAACGAGGTGTCGTTTTTCAGAGAAGGCGGAAGGGATTAAAAAACTTTAAAATTGATTGCCAATCGACAACTGGAAAAGGGAAATATGGCCTTGACGAACAGCTAAGTGACCAAAACACATCTACGGATGATTCGAGGGGCACAGCTTAAAAGCCAGGTGTCCCCCAAAACGGGCTACAGGTACGATGGCTTGTATGAAGTAAGCAACTATTCAGAGGTCAAGAAGAGTGGCGCAGTGTTACATCCTCTCTTCTTTACTTCATAGCAATTGGCCACTAAAGAAATTACTAGAAGGAAAAGAGGGAATAAATAATCTACAATTAAATAATAAGAAAATAGCATCAACAAGAGTTTAAAGTGTTGAATTTATGATTCAAGTAATCCACTAGGTTTGTTCATCTAGTAGTACGTAATTTCAATTTTTTTTATTAATCTTGTACATGGCGTCAGTGAGGTTACAACGTAGTCTACTTTATTCTGTACCGTTTAATAATGTTATACTTTGCATAATTAAATATTAGCATATTTAAATTCGTACGTACGGTTTATCATCCTAAACCTTAACAGGTTATGGGCCCAGTAGCGATGATCAATGTATTAGTGAATAAAGTACAATGCTAAAATGATTTTCACGTTGTGAACGGACACGCCAGCACGCGAGAGACGCCATTTTTTGATGAAGTCTTTATTCTTTGTGAGTGATCGGATAATTTCACTGTAGCGGATTTGTTTGATTTTGTGAAAAGAGCACAAAGGTTACTAACAAAGATGGATAAAGTCAAGAACTTCCACGTTCAGAAATTTTATGGTAGTAATTTCCAACTTTGGAAATATCAAATGGAGATAATATTACGTGCGGAGAAAATTATGGATATCATAAATGGCAAGAAACAAAAACCAGCAACAACGGAGGTTGAGGAGGTTAAGACATGGAACGATGGGAACTAAAAAAGAATGTTGATAATTTCAACAAGACTCGAGTATAATCAATTACAAACAGTCATCGCATGCGAGAGAGCGGCTCAGATGTGCAATCGCCTCAAGAACGTTCACGAACAACGTAGCTCTGTAAACAAGGTTAGTCTCGAGCAGCAGTTCTTCAGCCATAGGATGAATCCAAACGATAATATTGCTCAGCATATAAGTACTATCGAGTCAATGGCGCTATCATTAGCGGACGTTGGAGAAGCGGTTTCCGACGTGGACAAAATTGCAAAAACACTTGAGAGTCTACCAAGTAGCTACAGCGTGTTCATCAGTGCGTGGGACTCGTACGCTGAGGTAATGCAGACATTAGAGAACCTAACCTCTCGACTTCTCAGGGAAGAGAAGCGGCTCATGTAGAACGATGATGTAACTACAGAGTTTGCGGCGCTGATCCTCCAGAAAAATTACAAAAGTATGAAAAGTCAAACGTCCCACAATAACGAGAAGATAGAAAATCACGGAAAACTTAGTGTTAAGAAGAATATGAAATGTTTTTACTGTGGTCGGGTGGGTCATATAAAAAAAGTGCCAAAACTCGCTAGCGAAAAATAGTGATCAAAGTAAGCCGGATGAGTCGAAGCGTGTTGCTTTAAGTGCTGAATACAAAAATGTTTCTGCTTCTGGATGTGAATCTGTGTGGCTGGCGCACAGTTCTCCGTCAAAACATATGACCTATCATAAGGTGCGGTTTTCTGTGCTAAAGCCAATATACAATTCGAGTGTCGTACAGATTGGGGATAATTCGTACGTTCAAGCAGAAGGTATCGGCTCTGTGGAAGTGTTAGCTCTTTTAAATGGACATTGAGAGCTTCGCACACGTGAAAATACATTTAATTGTTCCAAAACATAAAAAAAAATATTTTCAGTAGGAGCAGTGACTAGTAAACAGTTCAAGGTGATTTTCGAATAATGAAAAATCAAAGTACAGATTCCAACACAGAATTGAGTTGTTGTAACTGGATATAAAATGGTCAACCAATGTTAAAATATGCTTTTTAAGAATAAAACTGTTGAGCAAGCCAATTCAACAGAGGAGTCAGTTGAAGCTATAGCATGGAAGCTATGGACATCCAGGCATCAATAGCTTCAAGACCATGGCAAGTCAGGGAATCCTACCAGGGTTAAAGGTGATCAACATAGACAAGGTGTTCTGTGAGTCGTATAAATTTGGCAAGACACATCGACTGCCGTTTTATGAAAATCTTAATCCTCGTGCAAGTAACCCTGGCGAGTTTATACATACAGATGTCTGTGGTAAAATGCCGGTTACGTCGTTGAGAGGAGCCAATTTCTTTTGCTATTTAAGGACGACTGCACGTCATATCATTTTGTGTAATTTATTAATTACAAATGTGATGTTTTTGATATGGTCGTACAATTCCTGCAGATGATAGAAACGCAGACTGGAAACAAAATAAAAGTACTCAAGAGTGACAATGGTCGCGAGTTTGCGAACGAAAAATTTACAGAGCATTTTAGGAAAACCGGGACTATCTTTGAGAGAACTGCTCCATATTGTGCAGACCAAAATGGGCGTGTCGAGCGGGAAAGTGGAATGCGCTAGGACAATGCTGATTGACGCAAAACTTCCGGAGAAACTGTGGTCTGAGGCAGTAAAGCTTAGAGTTTACATTTTAAATCGGCGGCCAAGCAAGGTAAATAATAATGTGACACCGTTCGAGAAGTTTGCTGGAAAAAAAGGTAACTTTGAAGCACATGCGTAAATTTGGAGCAGACACTTATGAGCATATACCCAACCAAGCCCGTACTAAATTTGAAAGCAAGGTTAAGAAGGCCATTTTTATTGGCTATGACGGTAATAGTACTAACTACAGATTGTACCATCCAAGTAGTAGAAAAGTCACAGTAGCTCGGGACGTTGAATCTAATGAAGAAATTAGTAAAGGTGCTGTAATTAATAATCCAGAATTTTTCATTTATAATTTCACTTCAAAGACCAATGAATCAAAAGAGCAAGAAGTCAAGGAAAGTGTTACCACATCTGCGAAGAATGCCAAACAAGGAGGTGGCCCTATACAAGACAAGAGTGATACAGGGCCAACACTTCGTAAAAGAGATACTCTAAGACCACCAAAACGATTCGATGTTTGTCAAGTATCCGTTGAAACAGCATGTGCAGCAATTTATGAGGAGCCTCAGACATTACAAGGAAGCAGTTACTGACACACATTCTAAGGAATGGGTCGCTTGTATGGAGGAAGAGATGATGTCTTTAATCAATCACGAAACTCTGACCTTGACAAATCTACCTCCAAATAAACACGCTATAGGCTGCAAGTGGGTATATAAGATAAAAAAGAAGACCAGATGGGAGTATTGAGCGCTTCAAAGCACGGTTATAGGCAAAAGGATATTCTCAAAAGGCCGGTATCGATTATACGGAAAAATTTTCACCAGTAATCAGGTATGATTCAATCAGAATATTTCTTGCACTTGCAACAATTTAGGACATGGAAATCACACAGTTTGACATAAAAACTGACTTTTTATATGGCGAACTAATAGTATATGAAACAGCTAGAAATTTAGAGAGGAGTGATCCAAACATGGTCTGCAAGATGAGGAAGAGTTTGTATGGACTAAAACAATCTTCATGTTGTTGGAGTAAGAAATTCCTGGAATTTTTTAAATCATTTGAATTCAACCCTTTGGAATCAGATCAATGTGTTTTCAGAGCAACGATTGATGACGACGAAGTTTGGCTTGAATTATGTGTGGACGATGGAATGCTAATAAGTAATTGCGCAAAAATGTTGGCACTTATTAAAACAGAGCTTAGGGCACAGTTCGAGGTTAAAAAAGAAAACTGCAATTATTTTGTTGGAATTGAGATCAAAAGGGACAGAAAAAATAAGAAAATGTTTTAAGTCAACAAGGATATCTTGAGAGAGTACTGAACAAGTTCTCTATGCATTCCTGCAAATCCCAACCAGTACCAGCTAATCCAAATCTGGTTTTACATATTAATGATGGTAAATCTAATAAGGTCTTCGATGTACCCTATCGAGAGGCAGTTGGAAGCTTGATGTTTCTCGTTATAGTGACACGTCCAGATATTGCATTTGCAATTAATCAAGCAAGTCGATTTTTGAATCTGCCACAAGACGTCCATTGGACAGCAGTTAAGAAGATAATGCGATATCTAGCCGGGACTGAGAGTTATGGTATTTGCTACCAAGGAAATCAACCTGAGTTAACTGTATATTCAGATGCTGACAACGCTGGGGATGAAACTACAAGAAAATCTACGATGGGATATATCACTTTTTTAGCAGGAGCACAGGTCAACTGGTCATCTCATCGACAAGGGTGTGTCAGTAGGTCAACTACAGAAGCTGAATATACAGCAGCATCTTCAGCAGCTCAAGAGAGTGTGTGGCTTAGAATGATGCTTGCGGAACTTGAGTTAATTTCCAGTGAGCCTACCACACTCTTCGTGGACAACCAAAGTGCAATTAGGTTGGCAAAGAAACGTGAACATCAGAAAATGACCAAACATATAGATGTTAAGTACCATTACATGCGCGAGTGTGTAGAAAACAATGTTATAGTTGTCCGATATGTGCGTTATGAGAACCAATTAGCAGACTTTTTAACTAAGGCTGTACCACAAAAGAAATTTTATATGAATCGTGCATCTGTGTCGATTAGGGATCTCAATGAACAAATAGTGGGAGTGTTGAATTTATGACTCAAGTAGTCCAGTTGCTTTGTTCATCTAGTAGTACGTCATTTCCATTTTTTTTATTAATCTTTTACATTGCGTCAGTGAGGTTACAACGTAGTCACTTTATTCTGTACCAGTTAATAATCTAATACTATGAATAATTAAATATTAACACATTTAAATTAGTACGTACAGATTATCATCTTAAACCTTAACAGAAGGTAAAGAATAATTTAATTCATCCAAAAATAATAAACATTAAGTTAAGTGGCCTTAACTATCTAGTAGAACGAAGAAAAACATTGTTTATTTTGATTATTGCAAAGACGCAAAAAAAAAAGATCAAGTCAATTTTATCCTGATTTTTGTTCAGGAAAGTACTTTTACACTTAAAAATGTGTGCCTTGGCTGAGGATTGGAAACGCAGAAATGCACTTTTAGAGTATAATTATGTTTGTTGAAAACGACAAGATTGATACTTTTGACTCGGAGTTTAAAGATCGAGTTCAAGAGCCAAATCATAGGGTGGATTCGATCAGAAGGTTTTGTTGATTTTATTCAAGGGGATATTTCATCAGTATCCTTGAAAACGAAACATCCCAGAAGAAGGAGATCTAATACATTACGTGCGTATCCTATAATTGAGGTTGGGTTAAGAGTACTTTCCAAAGAACAACTCCAACCTATTAGGGATCCACATGAGAAAGTTAACTTTACTGTTCCTCCGCCTCAGAGAGGACAGCCGTGGAGATACGAAGGGAGATCTGTTCCGAATGAACTTATGAGAGCACAGTATAAACAAGTTTGTAATGAAGAGGTGGAAAAACCCAGATAACACGGAGGACAGCCTGGACTTGGACAATAAGCTGGACGATGTGCAACAAGGTTCCCTGGACGAACTATCTTGTATCCGTCAAGATACGTCTACAAATACAGACAGCTCGCCGAGCAACGACGAAATGTTGTCTTCGAAAAGTACCCAACAAGATTTCGCTGTGTTTACCAAACGATGACGATAGAGAAGGTTTCGATGACGAGATCACACAACGTGCGTTGATGTCACATTTCCAGTCAGATGACCAAGGAACAGATGAAGTTCAATACGGAGAACTAAAAATGTTCCTATCGGATGCACATGGAAGAATCGCAGCTTGATGACGCTGGGCAATGTTCACAACACCAAAAATCCCGGATCCATGATGGCCCCAAAGGGGTCTTCTCGATGGTCATGTCGTCCCCAATTTTGTTTGAAGACTTCGGCAACGAGGTGTCGTTTTTCGGAGAAGGTGGAAGGGATTCAAAAACTTTAAAATCGATTGCCAATCAACAACTGGAAAAGGGATATATGGCCTTGATGAACAGCTAAGTGACCAAAACATATCTACGGATGATTCGAGGGGCGCAGTTAAAAGCCAGGTGTACCCCAAAACGGGCTACAGTTACGATGGCTTGTATGAAGTAAGCAACTATTCAGAGGTTAAGAATAGTGGCGCAGTGTTACATTATCTCTTCTTTACTTCATAGCAATTTGCTACTAAAGAAAATACAACAAGGAAAATTGGGAATAAGCTACATTTATATAATAAGAAATTAGCATCAACTAGAGTAAAAAGTGTTGAATTTATGATTCAAGTAATCCAGTAGCTTTGTTCATCTAGTAGTAAGTCATTTCTATTTTTTTTATTAATCTTTTACATTGCGTCAGTGAGGTTACAACGCCCTCTATTTTATTCTGTACCATTTAATAATCTAATACTTTGCATAGTTAAATATTAACACATTTAAATTAGTACGTACGGATAATCATCTTAAACCTTAACATAAAAGTAAAGAATAATTTAATTCATCCCAAAATAATAAACATTAAGTTAAGTAGCCTTAACTATCTAGTATAACGAAGAAAAACATTGTTTATTTTGATTATTGCTAAGACGCAAAAAAAGGTCAAGTCAATTTTATCTTGATTTTGGTTCAGGAAAGTACTTTTACACTTAAAAATGTGTGCCTTGGCTAAGGATTGGAAACGCAGAAATGCACTTTTAGACCATAATTATGTTTGTTGAAAACAACAAGATTGATACTTTTCACTCAGGTGTTTAAAGATCCAGTTCAAGAGTCAAATCATAGGGTGGATTCGATCAGAAGGTTTTGTTGGTTTTACTTAAGGGGATATTTAATCAGCATCCTTTAAAACGAAACATGCCAGAAGATAAATATCTAATACATCACGTACGAATCCTATGGTGAGGTTGGGTTAAGAGTTCTTTCCAAAGAACGACTCCAACCTATTAGGGATCAACTTAAGAAAGTTAACTTTACCGTTCCTCCACCACAGAGAGGACAGCTGTGGAGGTACGAAGGGAAATCTTTTCCGAATGAACTTATGAGAGCACAGTATAAACAAGTTTGTAATTAAGAGGTAGACATCCCAGATGTAGCATGTCAATCAGTTAGATTAGACATCTACAATTAAAATAATTCTATAATTAATTATGCAAGAAATAAACTATATCCACATATTTAATTGAGTCTAGTCTGAAGATATGGTCTAATAAATCTACGTCTCTTCCTATGTTCAAGCATTCAAGCACGTGGTTATAAAAAAATGCTGACTTTTGTTAATTACGGGAGTAGATATCAAAAAGAGAATTAATATTTACATAGTTATGAATAAAATTACTTTAACGCATTGCTTCTATCATTGGATAAAGCCCAATAAAAAGATTTACTCACGCCGACCATGTGGTCGACATGGAAAAGATAATAAACTACATCAATATTGCCAAATATTATTTAAATAATAATGGATCCTGAATAACATAATTTAAACAGATATATTTCTAAATAATATGCCTGGCTGAGTACTCACATCCTTTGGATGTCTGCTGATTCTTTTCTCCCACATATGAAGTTCAATAAAGCTATTTCCATAATGGCCAATCCACGTGGCACGTGTTCTCGTGTCCAGTTCTCTTAGAAGAAAAGAAGCGCTCAGGCTTCGACGCGAAGACCGGCGGCACGCCAGAGAACCTTGGTGTAAACCAAGAAAGCTTTTTCGTACCCCCCTCTCCCCCCCCTTCGTACGTGAATACCTCGTGTCAATTCTCTCTTTATCCCTCCTTCCTTCGTAGTTACTTATCTATATCCTTATATTTATCGTTCTCTCTACTTTCTTCCTTTCGTATCAGGTTGAGGACTATATAAGGGGTCGCGTCCCAGC